>CAAKHC010003643.1:0-28336 GCA_901007825.1 Macroramphosus scolopax | reverse complement strand
ACTGAGGCAGATGGGTCAAAGGTTCCTGAGCATGGCCCAGTGGCTGGAGGAGATGGAGAAGACGGCTAACTTAAGACGGCATCGGAGGTCAGACAGAGCCACCAAGGCGATTCAAATGAAGAAACTCAAGGTGAGAACATTTCTGCTAAAGGACTCTCATCTGCATGTTAATATTATTTTGTCAAACCATAAATAAAGTAAACTCAAAGAGGTCAGCAACTATATTATGAAAGAAATCATTTGGCATTTGAGGAATTAAGAGAAATCCCTTTTTTTGCCAGTTGTCAGGCAACCAAATGAGACTGTAAAGAAGTTACTTGCCCAAGCCACACAGCCCACCTACGCTCAGCCTCACTGCAGCAATGTCTTATGGTCAACAGGTGGTGCAGTCTGGTTGCCAGATATGTCGCTCTATCTCATCCAAGTCTGTTTATTTCTTACAACTGAACTTCATCTTTCAGCCATCCTCACCCTCAGCCCCCTTTTTCAAATCGCTCATTCACCAGTTCCGTTTTAACTAAACATATACACGGATATGTAGACAGATCTCGCTACCAGATGGACTGTAATTCATGACTGTATCCTGGCCAAGTCTAAGTGGGCTGTCCAATTTTGGGCAATAAATATTCCAGTACTTAATGCTAAAGAAATTTAATTGAACCTGTCCTTTTTACGACTCAATTTCTCTTAACACTGATGGAACATTGCGTATCCTTCCACTTCAGTTCGTAGCGTTTCCTGTTTTGTGCTGTAACTCCATACATACACTCCACTCACAACATGCATCTGAAGTAAATGAGCCGGTGTCGGAGTATTTCCCCTCTTGTTCTCCTCCCTTTGGAACATGCTTCCTGCCAGTGACAGGATGTTGGATAGTCTCATTACTTTCTTTCCCTGGATTAAGAGGGATACACACAAAGACACACACACACACACACACACACACACACACACAGATGTGCCAACACTTGTATTCTATATCTTCTGTGTATTTCTTCTTTTGACTATTATAAATGACAGACAATGATGTCATCAGTGACTTATCGCTTCTCAACAGGGGTGTCTCCATGCGGTGCTCACGCGGCAGGGGGACGTCGATGGCCTCTCCTCTCTGGCCCAGCAGGTTCTGGAGGAAACCTACATCAGCAGTCGTGTTAGTGTCACTGCCACCCAGCTCACCGCCCGCTACCATTCCCTGCTGCTCAACATACAGGTGAGGCGGTCTTTACTGGGTCGGGATTCACATGTTATATCTGATCAAATATCCCCTTATTGTATAAATATCATCTATATTTTGTGTGGGAATTAACATCTTTACATATAATTTCTCAGTGAAGGATCCACATCTGTATTTTGTATAAACATCTGTTTATGTTTTTATTTGTAAGGAAGCCCTACATCCATCAGAACATTTTTCAAATTATAATTTTTCTTAATGAGCCGTGTCGAATTGCTTTTATGTTCCACCGTTCTAATCCCAGACTGAAATAGTGTGTCTGTATTGGATCTCCGCCCGCAGTGGGTTTTTCACACATGGTTATGCTCTCTCACCATGGAGTTTATTCCACTGAGTGTTTTGACTTTGTCTCTGTAATGCCCCATTGAAGTAGCTCTGAGAGCTGTGAGCCCTGCCTGTGTTGCTCTGTATACTCAGAGCCAGTCTCTCTATTTGTCTGCTCCTCTGGGGGGGGACTAAAGGAAAATCAATGGCGTTCTTCTGGTCCGGGGCTCTGGCTGTAATTAAACGTTTCAGAGGACAATCTCACACCCTGCACTAAGAGTGGAAAAGCTCTGCCCGCACTACATTGATTTTAACACCTTCAGTAACACATCCGAGCATGTGCACGTGTCTCTCCCTCTCTTTCTCTGTTGTACCAACACTTCTTCCTTCCCCTCTCAGGATTGACTCAAGCATGAATAACCTTACAGTCGTACACCCCCACCAACACACACTCACAGACACATAACACTTCTCATATCATGGAGGCCTGTAATTATACTGTGCAAAGTGGGGGCCATATGGGCTTGAGGTGGGAGACTGTTACCTCCGTTTCGTCAGGAAAGGTGTGTGCTCAGCACTATCAGCTAATTGGAGCTTCTCACCACAGGATTTGCAAGTAGAGTGAATAATGTGTCAAACCCCGCAAGAAGCCCTTTCCATCCTCGTGATGTTATTGAATCAAAATCCCAGTCAAGTGGATAATGCGTCAAAAACATAAAAACCCTCTCCCCCCCTTGTAGTGGAGCTATTGACATTCAGCAGATGAAATAGTAGCGGGGGGAAAGGGATATTTTCTGTTTTGATGGCTGTTCAAAGAGCTTTTGGTCCTCGGTGGCCGTAGTAAGACTCTTGGGGCACAACTCACACATCAGTAGAAGAGAGATCTAGAGAGGTCTTACAAACAAGTCAGAACAGAAACACCGAGAACATTTTATGAAGTCAGGGTTCTCGTCTTTATGATCCTACTATGAAATCATCATAGGGAAAGGTAGAGTACCAAATAACCACTAAGTTACATTTGAATATTTGTCCATTATAGTCATGTGATCTCCTGCCAGTGTGAATACAAACAGTGTATAAAACCTGTCTCTCAATTTGACCGTAGTGCTGCACATGGCAGTGGATACCTTTATTTGTTACAATGACTTTATAGGCTTTCTTTTAATATCTACTCTAAAAGTGAACTGTAGTGTAACATCATGCAGTTTAAACACACATGCCCCAATAACTCTTAAAATGTATTCGTTGAAATGTACTCCTGACCCTTCGTTTCATGTTTTTTTTTTCTTCAGGACACCATGAAGCAACTACAGGAGGAGCTTAAGAGCATAGAAGAGTCTGAGAACCTTTGCATGTCCTTCACCGAGTGGCTCAGCTCGACTCAGAAAAGCTTCACAGCGTTGACCGACAGTTTCGAACCTCTGGACCGGCTGGCCATGGACAAAAAGATGAAGAAATTAGAGGTAATTATATCTATTTACCGGAATTTCCACTGTTTATACATGTGACCCTCAGCTTTGCCGCGATGCGTGTGGGTAGAAGGTACAGTGCTAAATATGCCTTCATGACCAGGTATTGGTATCCCCATGGCAAACTGATGAGTTAGCAAGTCCTCAGTTTGGGGTGGAACACCATAACACGACATCCGATTTTGTTTCCTGCCAAGCAAAATACAGTATCTGCTAGTAACATCAGGAGTGGAGATTTCTTTGGCAGCCTCAGTTTGCTTGGCCAGCATGGACTTCTGTACAGCTAGAAAAGCATTCAGTGTGTTTTTATCCTTTTCTCTTTGGGCTGTTTTGGACATTTGTGGGATGTAGCTGAAACATGCACAGACTGCAGTAAAAACACCCATATGGTTTGCTAGGCATACTTTAGTTCATATCAAGTGTGAGGCGGCTCGGATGAGTAAGTGTGTATCGATCGGCTCTTTATGAAGACAAAGCTGAAGCTGCTGTAGGGGAAGCGTGGTAGCAGGGAGGGACACCCCACTGTGCTGAAGAGGATGAAGAAGCGCTGGTGTCAGGAGCCTGCTGGCACAGACACCGTAATTGATGCAGTGCCCTTACCGCTTCACATCTCACACACACACACACACACATTTTTCTCCTCCTGCACTCGTTTCATATCATAAAACCCATCCAAAGTACTGACTAACAAGCTGCCACAAACTCTGAAAACCCATGAATCCTCCGTGATTTTACACATTTCTGTCAACTTAAAAATCCCTATCTCTCATTCTTCTCTTTGTCTTCTCACAGACACACACACACACATAGGTATTTACAGTATGTCATCTGGTGTGGGCTTTGCAGCAATCCCAGTCTGGGATCAATGCTCTATTTCTACGCGGGGACATGCTGTCACCACATGTGTCCTTCCAGCACTGCAGACGACACGAGCGCTTAACCACTTACTCATTCCCCTGCAGTGAGAGACACAGGGCTGTTCACTGAGTTGGGATGATTATGCATTGACACAAAGACCAGTAGTCAATCGCTATGTCAAGGGCCATTAGTTGGATTTGCACTCACTGACTTGTAACTTTAGATTGTGTGTCCGTGGTCACAGAGCAATGGAGCAGCAGCCTGGTTAGCTTGAAATGTGCTGGGACCTCAGTAAAAAAGAATATTTTTAAAATGATTGTACTGGCATTTCATGTTTATCACCATCTTTCAGGAGATAAATACAAATAATACATCCTTTTGGTTTAATTAACGTCTATAAAAATAAACAGAGAGACAGACAGATGTTACCATCTATTACTTAAAGTTGTTAATTAAATTCTTTTAAATCACAAATCAAACATTTGCCATTCAAACATTATCTGTCTGCCTTTTAAAGAGCTGTCAACAGCTCACAGGTTCACCTCAGTGTTGTCCCGCCGGTTAATCGCTGATATAACTGAAGAAAATGACAGTAGATAACGAGCCTGAGGACTGATGCACAACACAAATCTCTACTGCAAATCATATAGAAGACACTTGACCTAGAATTATTGATGTTAACATGATGCTAGACAGTTGTACAGCATGAAGGGCACACCGTGTGCAGGACCTCATATATAATATTCACCACTCTGGCATGAATCTTAAATGCACCATGTGGCCAAAACCAGCTTCTGAAGAACTATGTAGCGCTTGCTGACCAGCCGATGGTGCAAGCCTAATGGGGAACATAAATAACCAGAAGGGTACTTGATGTCAGCTGTGAGATGAGAGTAGATGTTTCGATATCAGTAGATATAATAGGACATGTAACTGCGTTTAATTGGAAAGGCAGTTACGACAGATTGTCTTGTTATAGCTCATGTGTTATTAAATTGTGTGACATCGGGGCACATGGAGTGAATCTTATTGGAGTCATACGGCAGGAACAGGTGGGTTATTGGAACGGTGCGAGGAGCTTCGTGTTAAAAGGAAGCGGGGACGTGTGCAGGCGGACGCTATTTATATCATATCATCAACAGCAATAGCTGGAGATCTGCGGTCAATGCAGAGTGAAGCCGCTCTCTACCCAAGCAATAATAGCCTGATGATGAAAGCTAGATGGCTTCCCATCGAGTGAAGGTCTGTGTGTGTGTGTGTGTGGTGTGTTGTGGTTGCCCTGGAAACCCCTGCGGCTTCTGCTGCCTGTTAAGGGTCCTTATAATTGGGTCGTCCTTTCATATTATTCACTGTGGTTTCTCCACACCATGACCTCCCAGTCTGCTCCACATCACACCGTGCAGTTGTCAGCCTACCTGAAGGGTTCAAAGCCTTCTCACACACTGCCGGGCAGGCTGGGGTGAACCGGGCAGCACTGGAGGTGAAGGAGAAAGAAATCGGTGTGTTTGAATGTTAACCTGGACAATATGTGCTAGCATTTTACAGCAATATAGAGAAAGAGTCTCCTTCTGTAACTCAGTAGTTATAATAATCTGAAAGATAATAATGCCCCAGTTGAAGGTCATTTAGTGTAAAGTTAATGATGATAACAATTGAGCAGCACCCATGCTGAGCGTATTTTCGCTTTATCTTTCACCCAGACTCTACAGTCTGACCTCCATCATGGTCACAGTTTCCTGAAGTCCCTGAGGGAGCGGGCCGAGCAGGCGGCAGGCTTCCTCGACGAGGCCGGAGCCGAGAGTTTAGGAGGCGAGGTTGAGGCTCGTCTCGCCCAGCTGGAGGAGCTCGCCGGTGGGTTGAGGCAGGAGCACAGCTTCCTCGAGCGGGCTCTACTGCTTGCTAGGGAGTTCCAGGACCGTTACAAGGCTCAGGCCCAGTGGCTGGTGGATACCAGGGTGCTGCTCAGCTCCCCAATGGAGCCCAAGGCTGAGCTGTACCAACGGAGAGCACAGCTAGCCAAGTACAAGGTAAGACAGCAACATTTCTTTGTCTTTGACCGCATTCAAATTGAAATCAGCCCTACAGGGAAGTTCATTTACGCTGCTCTCAGTAATACTGAACATTGGCTTCAATAGCCAAATGACTAACTGAATTATATTAGCTTAATGCACTTCAAAGGTGACCTTGTATATGATTTAAACTAAATGTACTTAACATATACGATGACCACTTTCCAACATTAGATTAATAAATTCTAGCTTGCAGTGTGGTATAGTCCTTTGATACCTAGAAATTATCTAACAAGACATTAATGACTCTCCATATAACGCTCACGTGTATCTCTTTATAATGGAAGGTTACTAACGAGCCAACATTTTGTGTCCCTTGTGCTCCAGGCTCTGTTGCAGATGGTTCAATCCCATGATGGATCCATCAGGTCCGTGGTCGAGAAGGGAGACGCTCTGCTGGCGTCTGTCCATTACCCCTCAGTCAGAGACAAAATGAACAGACTGCAGAAGGACTACACTGAACTCTGTGACACGGCTATGGTGAGAACTTCTGCTAAGATTACATATATACTGTATATGAGGCAGATTGGAAAATAGAAACGTTCATAGGGGACATATGATCGCTTTGTTAGTTGTACAGCCCAATTGTGCTTTAATAGACTTTACATGTTCGTTATGTGTTTCAGGCTCATGTGGAGAATCTGGACGGCCAGGTGAAAGAACAGGAAGCGTACCACAATGAGCTACAGGATGTGGAGCGCTGGCTGCTCCAGATGTCCAGCAGGATGGTGACTCCTGACCCCACGGTGAACAGAAGCCTGGAGGCAGCCACCCAACAGCTGGCCAGACACAAGGTGACCAATCGCAGGACTTCGTTTTAATTTCTGCTCCCTGCGGACTTTGTAAGATGTGACACAGCTGAAGTGATGAGCCTTGACAGGAAAGCTGAGGCGCCCCCTTGCACCTGTAGGGCTTTTCTATTGGCACCTTTGGCCGCGCTGCGCTGATTTGTTTGCTTTTAATCGTCAGATATCTGCTTCATTTGAAATTAGATTTCCATTCATGCCGGCCTGTCCAATAGCCTGACAGACCACATTGTATATCTGTTGTGACCCTCCTGTGTCATTGACCAGACGGACATTCTGTGAGAGGTCAGTACTGGACCCTTCTAGCATGATCCTACTGATTTTCCTTTGTCCTCCACAGGCCATCATGGAGGAAATAGCGGGCTTTGAGGATCGCTTGGCAGGCTTAAAGGAGCGAGGAGGCCACCTGGTCCAAGGCTGTGGTGAACGTGTGCAGAGCAGGCTGAGACAGCAGGTCCAGGCTCACCAGCAAGGCACCAGAGACAGCTACTCTGCCATCTGTAGCACGGCGCAGCGAGTGAGTGAGGAGGAGATGGGAAGAGGGAGGGGGGGGGTTATGTGAGATATGAGTATTTACCGTGTAAAGCAGTGCACATTTAACATGTAAGACACAGTTAAGTGGATGCTGGCACGTTTTCAAAATGCATCCATGGATGCGAATGTGACCACACGCGCGCATGCACGGCAACACACACGGTCAACATATCAATGCTGTTAATATTCGAACAGCCGTGGCATCCACGTAATCCTAACTCATTCTGACACGTCTCTCACAACAGTCCTTCAGGGCCAGTGTAGAGGGCACAACCACAACTGCCAAGTGGAGCTCAACAGCAGCCATACTCAGATGGACCCCACCAGCCAAAACCACTAACTCAATCTCCCCATATTAATCTGCGCATATCCCTTGTCAACTCCACGTTTGCATGCCTGCGCCAAGAATTGTCACACGCCCTTTTTCAGTAGATCTGGCGAGCCCTCTAATCCAGCTCCACTCTGTCATTTTGGCAAATTCTCCTCTGTCATCATTGCTCACCTCCCAAGACACCACCTCCATTTTCACTCGCGCAGCCAATCTGGCATTGTGTGATCCAGCCACACTTTACCACTACACTGCTGGCTTCTCTACAACTGCGCCTCCAGTGTTACGGCGGCTGCCAACTGCGACCCAGCGCAACACAGCTCTAATATCGTGCCTGTCACTTGCCCCCATGCCAACCTCCTAGCCTTTGCCAAATACACTGGGCAGTTTGCCAATACATGCCCCCCTCTCATATTAACACTGTCAATCAGACATGGCCGTTTCTCTCTCCCCCGAAGGGTATGGACGCCCCCACATTCAACACCTGTCAAACACAAAGTGGCATAACTGCCTACTTGTCAGTGTTTTATTATTCAGTGAGTCTTTGTGTTTGTCCATCGTCTCCAAAGCAAGTCGTCCTACCAGGGGGCTTTGGACTTCTGTTCTTTAGGCAGTTCAGATTGATAGCGTTTTCATTTCCACTTATAGGTATATCAGAGTCTGGACCATGAGTTACAGAGACACGTAAGTCTGCAAGACACCCTGAAGCAGTGCCAGACATGGCTGACCTCTGTCTCGGAGGACCCAGAGCCTCCTGCACATACTCCTCTCAGCCTGGAAGAGGCGCTACAGCAGGTCAGTCACTCCTCGACAGTCTCTGGTATTTTGTAAGGACATCATAACCACTTAACTAATTATCTATACTTAATTTAAAAATAATTTTCAAGTTTGCTTGATTGTTTTTGGGTATGTGGGCGAAGCATAATTGAAATCATTCACCTCATTCATTTTTTTGGCAGGTGAAGCAGCAGCGAACTCACCAGGAGCAGGCCAACACTTACCTCCAACTTGTGTGCTCGTCCTGCGACCTGTCAGTTCTGAGAGTCAGGGAGACGGCAGCAGCCATCCAACAAGTCAAACTCCAGGTCCACCAGCTGCGAGAAGCCTTAACATTCATAAACCTGAATTCTCAGATATGTTATGGTTCATTGTAAACTGCTGCAGCTTCTAAAGTCCCCATTGTCCCATTTTCGTCTAGGTTGAGGAACATATGCTGCTTTGTGAGGAGGTAGCAGACAGCTGGAGGGACGTTGAGGAGCAGAAGGCGGATCTGGAAGCCCAACTCAGAGAGACAGAACAACAACTTCAGAACCTCATCAGAAGACCTGCAGAGCTTGAGCCCAGAATTGCACAGAACCAGCTAGACAAGGCTCAGGTCTGTGTTTGAGTTCGTCTTTAGACTAATCAAGCAACTCTTCTCAAACCCGAAAGTTCAATGCGACTGTGAAATGTTCCTACAGGAGTTCCTCCAGCAGATTCGGGAGAGGCAGTCTGAGGTAAATTATTTGAACGAGGCCATTATTAGGCTGACAGATGGACAAGCCTCTCCTGCTTTGGAGGACATAAGGAGATTGAAGAGGAGCTGGATCGAAATGGGCCAGCGGGCAGAGGAGCTGGAGGCCCAGCGAGGGGAGGACATGCAGCGAAGTGGGGAGTACCAGGAGAGTGTGGCCGCTGTGGAGGAGCTTTTCCACCAAGTATCCAGGGAATGGGACTACCTGGCCAGGTAGGTCAACCTTCATCCTGCATTGTAACAAGTCTAATTTACACATTATTTACGGTCTACACACATACTGTGCAGACCTGATATCCCTCAACCCATGTCTGTGTCTAGGGCCGACACTGAAAGTACAAGTGAGCATCTGGAGGCTCTGAGGAAGCTGTCCAGTGACCTTGTGGAGCAAAGAGCAACTCTAGAAGATCTCAGGGACCAGAAGCAGGCTATCCTACCTCGACTCAGCCTGCTAGACAAGGAGCTGGTAAAGCAACAGGTGAGAACACTTTATGAATGCAGCAATACAGTTCGGCTCAATTAAATGTAAATTAAGTATTTTTAAACTCTTCTATTGTAGCAATACTATCACTAAATCAAAGCCCAGGTTTATTCATGGTTTTGCTTTTCCCCAGGTGGGCCACCTGGAGCAGCGCTGGGCCCAGCTCGAAACTCTTATTCAGCAGAAGATCAAGGAATCTGCTCAAACCCTCGAGGATCTGTCCCGGGTCGGAGCCCGGCTGAGGGATGCCCGTGAGTGGGTGGAGGAGCAGCGCCCTGCATTCACCTCTTCGTTGAAGACCAGCCCCCCTCCTGACCTGGCCCAGAGTTTCTTGTTTGACCACCTGAGCGTGTGCGTGGAGCTGGAGGCACGTCAACAGCTGCTGGGTCAAGCAGTGAGCGAGGCGCAAGCTGTAGCTTCCAGGCTTGGGTTGAGTGAGAAGAGATGCCTGCAGGAGCTCGTTGAACAAGCTCAGACTGAGGTGGAGGCTCTGGGGGCTCGGGTTGCACAGAGGCGGAAATACCTCAGCAAGGTAAACAGCTGTAAACCCGTATTTGATGTCAGCAAAACCTAAATTAATTACTACAGCGCCTTCACATCCTCTTATCTATTACCTGCATGAAAACAAGAAACCACATTTTCCAAGAACAACGTTGTTGCTGACCTTGTAATTAATTATCTTTTTCCAGGCCTTCACAGAGAGGACACAGTTCCTCCAGGGCCTCGGGAGAGCATTGTCTTGGGTACAGCAACAGGAGCGGAAGGCTTTGATAGATGACCACATAGCGCTTCTCCCTGAAGACCTGGCGAAACAGGCTGCTGTGTGTCGGGGCATCCAGAGCAGCCTGCGAGCTTACCAGAGGGAGCTGGCATCCCTCTGGGTTCAAGGGCGAGAGCTTGAAAGAGACGCCACAGACAAAGAAAGAACAGAAACTCTGGCGAAACTTGAGGAGCTGCAGGCAGTCTTTGAAACTGCCCTCCAGAGAACCACCCAGCGTGTCACAGACTTGGAGAAAGCCTTGACATCCAGGAAGTACTTCCAGGTCGACCTTCACAAGACCTGTCACTGGTTGAGACAAGCGGAGGCCATCACCTTCCCTGAAATCAATCTAAGCAACATCGAGGACAGCTCGGAGTTGCAAACACAACTTTCCAACTTTCAGAACATCCTAGAACAAGCTTCAGAGAATGAGAACCTCCTTCTGATCGTCCAAAGAATAGGCCAGGAGATCCTCCCCACTCTGAACGAGATCGACCATTGCTACTTGGACGAGAGGCTCAATGCCCTGCCTCAACAGTACAACAGCATCCTAGCTTTAGCCAAAGAGAAGAAAGACAGAGTCCAGCAGATAATCCTGGAGAGAAAGGAGTTCAGCACTTTTTCCGACATTACTCGAAGTGCACTGGAGAAACTTCAGGAGCAGTTTGACAATCTGGAAACGCAGACTATCAGTATGAGTGAAGAGGAGTTTGTCTGTCTAATTAATGAATACAGAAATATATATGAAAGTTTATGTCATATAAGCCCTGCTGTAAGACAACTTCAAGGCAAAAATGAGGGGTTTCTGAGCATGGGCCAGTCGTACAGAGCTGAGGAGACACAGCGGCTGCTCAGTCTCCACAACACGTTGAATAAGAAGAATAATCAGAGAATTAAGTATTTAGAAGATGCCTTGAAAATACTAGTTGAGCACAATAGACTATCACCCAAGTTGGAGCAGGAAGTGAAGACTGTGAGAGAGAATCTGATCAGACATCAGTCAGACAAAGAAATGGGCGGCACGGATAAAATCGCTAGTCTTTATTTGATGCTTGAGCGTCTGGATTGTGCAACCTCACAAGCTGAAGAATGTAACCAACAAACCAGAAGCCTTCGTCTGACGTTCAACCCTGCTGCCTTTCAGGAAATGACATCTCAGCTAGAATCGTTGCGGTCTTTACGTTGTGATGTAAAAAGTTGTGTCGAAGAAAGGGAGAATAATATCGCCAAATATGAAGATTTCACAAGAGAGATCGAGATCATGTTGGACTGGTTGAGGACTGTGAAGGACACACTGGCGAAGCCTTTGACCGTATCAGAAGCCAAAGTTGAGAGGGTACATGAGGAGGTGCGCACCCTCAGAATCATGGAAGAGGAAGTGAGAAGCAGATCGAGGATAACTGATGCCTTGTGTAGTAAAGAATTGCAAAAGTTATGTAGTAGTAATGAAACCGTTCCAGCCCGTGTTGAAGAAAAGCTGCAGGAACTCACAAAGCTGGGAGCCGACGTTCAACAAGAAATTAGCAAAAAAAAGGTAAGTTTCATGGACATATAATGCACATCAGGTCTATTTATACCCTTAATTTGCACTTGCTTTATATTTAAATTTCAAATGTTCAACTTCTGTGGAATCCGCTCCATCATTTATGTCTTTAACCAACCCGATATTATTTCCCCATCTCCTGTTCCCCATGCTATCAATATTCACCAGCTCCGGGAAGCTTAAACCTTTAAAAGACTGCTCTAGAAGTGGCAGGATGTTTGAATAAATGATCATTAATTTAAAGTGTTAAAATACAGAATCCCAAAGATACGATCATTTGCATAATAGTAGAATGCAGTGCTTTTTTAATCAGTCAAGTTTTGCAGAGGAAAAGGGTGTGTGTGTGCGGGGGGGGTTCTAATGAAAACCTGAATTTCAAAATAAGTGCGAAGTTTTTACACATCAGCAGACTCCCAACTCCCAAAGTTTTGCACTGCCAGGCTCCTTGTAATGATTTTGGCTTTTACTTCTAACGTCATTTATAAGGTAAATTGTTGAATAAAGAAGCAAACACGGAGGGTAATTCAATCACCTTCTGCATGTTGCAGCTGGCTCTGGATCAAGCTCTTTGTCTGGTCCAGAGGGTCCACTTATCTCAGCAGTCCATGCACAAATGCCTGGATTGGGCTGCAGAGTTCCTCCAGAGGGCCAGTCGGGGAGCGGAGCTTGACAACCAGACAGGTTGTATGTTAGACTTGGAAGAACTTTCCGCCCAGGAAAAGAACTTCACAGCTGGCTTAGAGGAGCTGAGTACCTGGGAGCCTCTGCTGGTGGACATTGTGGACACAGATGTGATGAACAAACTGAGAGAAGAAGTTGAATCAATGCGGCTCAGAAGCACAGAAATCAAACGGCAGCTGGAGGCTTACAGAGAAGTGCAAAAGAGGTGTGTGTTATGCAAACAGATGTCCATCTTCCTGCTCTCATATATTAATGATGAAGGTTTAGATCATGCATATTTTAATATTCATACGTTAATATATGTTGTGCAATTTTACAGCTGTGCGTCTCTATGGACGTCCTTCCAACGTGAGAGAGAGACGCTGGTTGAACGGATGAATGGTGTGGAGAGCGAGATGGCCATGTTCTCCACAGCCAAGGCTGTCAGCATCGAGCAGGCAGAAGACAAGTGTCAAAGATATAAGGTGGGGAGGGTTTTCTTTCAAATTTGTTCTAGCTACTGAATATTGTGTGTGATGGTTTTATTATTGGGATAGACAGTATGTGTATGAGTCTTTTTATGACGTTTGTGTACCTGTTGTCTTTCGGCTTCAGGCTCTGGTGGGGCACATTGACCTGCAGGAGTTGCCTCTCAATGCGTTGAGAGAGAAAGCAGCAGAGTTGGAGCAGATCACCTCCAAGTCCAGTGTAGCTGTCACCAGACACTCTCTGTCGTCACTATGGCAACGGTGGACCAGGCTACGCAGTGTGGCCCAAGCCCAGGAGAGGGCGCTGGTGGACACTGCAAGAGAGTGGAGGAACTATACAGAAAAGGTAGGACACGAGTCCTGGTGTGTGTTTCAGTGTTTGCTGCAGGCGCTTATAGTAAATTAGGTGATGCCGCACATGTACAGTCAAAAACGAAACACCAGTGTTCCTACTGTCATTCAACAAAACATGGTTACACCTACTTGACACTTGCAGCCGACAAACATTCAAACTGTTCCTGCGTCCACGTATTGAGGTCAAGCACAGCCACAACTGCTGGTGTCAGTGATGTAACTCCAGGCGCCAGGCCAGTTGTTTCGTCCTGCCAAATGTCTGTGTCATGCAGCGTTTTCCCGCCTTTCGGCCTATTTTGAGTGTGAACGCTCTCAGCTCTCAAGAATTCCCACAAAGCAGTGTTCCCGAAAGGGAAATGAGGTCAAACCGAAGAAACGGTCACTTCCTCATATGTGGCAGATCCCTGTTGTCTGTTGGTTTCTATGGGTCCATTGTTCAAATGGACATGATGTCATTCTCTACACTTCCTGAACTCGTTCATGCCTTTGATTCTCAAAGAGAGTACTGTTAACCGTGGAGAGATGTTAATATCTCAGTTACACATCATTTTTGGAACTGACTTCATCAGAAAAAACAGCTCTTTGCACACAACATGCTGCATCTCAGTAAACAAACAAACATCTGCTGCATCCACTGCACCTGAATCTTATTGCATAAACGTCTCTGTCCTCAGATGGAGAAGGTGCGCTCTGTGTCCAAAGACCTGCACAGCCGTGTCCCAGACAGCACAGTTGAGAAGGCAGCTACCAGGGCGGCGCTTCAAAGCCTCCTGGAGTACCATGACTCCTTCAGCCTGGAGGTGGAGAGGGAGCAGTCCATCCTGGCCCTGCTGGGGCAACACAGCCGCAGCCTTAGAGGAGAAGAGGAGGAGGAGGAGGCGATGGAGAGAAAGACAGAGAATGGACACCAGGAAACGCCATGCTTACAGGAGATCAAAAGCATGCAGGAGGAATATGACAAGTTAGTGGCTTGATGCTGCCGATATTTGTATTCTTAAAAGCTACTAATTTAAACATAGGTTGACGCATGTTGTATAATTTCCTCATTGCCTGTTTTTTCCAGCCTTGTGTTGCGGGTGCGGACCAGCAGGGCGCAGGTTCAACAGGAGCTGAGGGAGAGAGAGGAGGTAGAGAAGGAGCTGGGCTTAGTCAAAGGCTGGATTCAAGACACTCGTGGCTTACTGCTGAGTCCTACTGCGGATCTGGATTTACTGTTGCAAGATCTTGAGGTACCGTGGGCCACTACATGTAAACACACACACACACACACATCAGCACAAATCCAACAGCCATTGTCTATAAAGTTCTGGCTTCTTTTGCTTCTTTGGAAAAAAAAACACACCATGCCAGACAGAAGACAATGACATCTGCAGTCTGCCATGTGATGTTGTTTGTGTTGCAGACTGCACATGGTGAGGTCATTAGCAGACGTCAGAGTGTGGAGCGCATGACAGAGTTGCAGCAGTCCAAGTACCAGGACCTTCAGGCTGGTCTGCCGTCTGAGCTCAGTATGCAGCTTGCTGAGGTGGCGCTGGCTCTGGGCTCCGCTGAAGATCAGGTGACCTCTCCTGGCCACTGTTAACAAATGAGATGTTGTAGTTGTAGGCTGATTCATGGGTTTAAACACCAATCATATCTCCTCATATGTAAATGTACTACAATGCACGAGGGTCAAGCTATCACTCTTATGAGTTTTGCTGTTGGTGTTGTCAGTAATTGGCGGCAGTGTGAAATGTTTCTCCATTTGACATCCGCTTTAGGTCCAGGCGAGGGAAAGAGAGGTGCAGCAGACCAGAGATGTGAAAGAGGACTTCAGCTCCAGACTCCAGGACATCGGGGCGAAGCTAAAGAACATCTCGCTGAAATTGGAAAACAAGGGTGCCGACGTGGACGAGGCCAAAGAAGAGACCAGAGTAATGAACCCCACAGATTGACTAATTAACTAGCAATTAGCCCCTGTTAAATTGGCTATTCATTTTGCAGATGTTGAGGTTAATACGAGTTGGAATGTCACAAACTGAATTCTGCCCTCAAAGGTGACCCAGTTCTATGAGGAGTATTCCAGATGGGAGTCTAAACCCCTTCCCTTCTGTTCTCCTTCTTGTTGCCCAAACTTTTTTTCTTCCCTTCGTCCTTGTCTCCATCTGTAGACTCACAAAGTGTCTATAGTGATAAATCCTGGGATGCAAGTTTCAGTTATGCTATTAACTTGATATCTCCTTTGAACTTTCTTCAGTTCCTCTCTTTATTTCTCCTCTGTCCTCTCCAGAGTCTCTGTGAAGAGTGTGAATGCTGCGGTCACTGTCTGGCAGAGTTAGCAGTGGCAGTGCAGGAGTTTGGTGAGCAGAACCCTCTGCTGTGTAAGCAGCTGGGCGATGCTGTGGCTAAACTGAGTGAAGTGCAGCGCCACACCACACAGCAGGTGCTGGACAGAGCCAACAGACTGAAGAAGGTGAGCTGTTTAACTCATCATGTGACGTAGACCTTCCTAAAGTCAAACAAACGTTTGCATGAATTTTGTGTCTGACATCATTGGGATTTTGGGTTTTTGTTGGCTTTCTAATGAGCAGGCGGAGAAACAAGCAAAAGAATATAAAGGCATGAAGGAATTCATTTTGGGCTGGACGGATAAGGCGGAGGCTCTGGTCACTGGTAACATCATCTGGAGCTCTGGGTCCCAGCTGCAGGAGCAAATTCGAGCATATCAGGTGAGTCTTTACCATGTGAATGTCTTTAAGATGCTTGGAATGTGCTGTTACTGATTGGGTTCTTATATATTGTAGATTTATTTCCCTCCCAAAGTATATCCTGCATTAAGCTAATAAATGTGAGGACACCCGACAAACTTACAGCTAATTAGAGTCAGTTACTTGAGTACCTCAGTGAAACGTCACATACTGAGCAGTATGTTGGCCGGCCTTAATTAGTATAATTGCACAAGGCTCTTCTCTTTGACTTGTAATTTATGTTCCTGTGGTGACAGGCGTTGCTGCGGGAGTGTCGAGGTCTCCATGGAGACTTGGAGGCCATGGGGGAGAGGGAGGCGCAGTTGGGGGAGGTCTTGCAGACGGAGGGGTGGAGCCAGCAGGTGAAACACCTCAGCAGACGCACAGAGGAGCTGCAGCAATCTGCTAAGACTCGCCTTCAGGGTCTGCAGGATGCAGCAAAGGTAAACGTTCAGGAGAGCAATCAGACATCACTGGTACTTGATCTCTAAATTATTTTAGGCTAATGTTTGATTTCATGCACCCAGACATATTGGGGCACAGAAAGAGGTGTACATGCAGTACATTCAGTCAAATATATCTGAGGTACAATCCAACAGTGCCCCCCTATGGTCATTACGAAATACTACATCATCATAATGGAATGCACTCTACTCCTTGGCAGTAATCTGTTATGCTAATCTAACTACCATACATCTGGCACCCAGATGACAGAGATGACAATCTGTTGCTGAATATTGCTAATGACATTGTGTGTTAGAAATCTGTTTACGATTTCTCCTTTCTGTTTAGGTTTTTCTGTGATTTTCTTGGCAACATTCATTTACGATTTAATGACCTCTGACTTGAACTACCTTTAGTCCACTGAGATTATGCAATGAAGGTTTCATTTAAAGCAGCCTTCATCGCTCCACTGGTCTGTTTGTGTGCACATGGCAACATTCAATAGTGGTCCAAAGTTGTAAACAAATGCCAAGCTCGAGCATACTGATCTTTCATTCACTGATTAGTTTAATGTCGAGACGTAGGTATGAGCTCATATCCAAAATGTTATAAAACACTTCCAGACACTACTTTCAACCATTTGAATACACCCTAAGAATACTTCTCTCAATTGTTCCTGTGTTCACACCTGCTTTCCTTTGATTTGTTACATCTGTGTCTCTCCTCAGGACATGTTGAATCTGGAGGCCGAGGTGAAGAGCCTTCATGCTGCTGTAGACCAGATCCAAATCACACTTGCCTCCCCGGATCTCAACAGGCTCAGCCTGAGAGAGCAGCTCACGCAGAGACAGGTACAGACTCACATTAAATGGTGAAATTCAGAGGAAACACATACAGTGACACATGTAGCATTTGCCTCACTCTCTCTAACTCCACCTTTATCTTTCCTGAAGCGTCTGTTGGTGGAGATGGAGGGCTTCAAGCAGCAGGTGGTGGCAGTGCAACAGTGTCAGAGCGCCCTCCGGCTGCCAGAGGAGGTAGTGGCCAGTCTGCCAATCTGCCGCACAGCTCAGACCCTGCAGCAAGAAACCAGCCAACTGCAGCATACGACCATCCAGCAGTGCAACATTCTGCAGGTAGAGGGCAGTCTTCATACTATGTCTGCTGTTGTTGATTGCTTCTCACATATACATCAAATTAAAGTTAATAAAGGAATCATTTTAACACCATTGCTAGATTAAATGTCAAGTTACAGTCTGTAGACTTTAAAATCCTCTGTAATAAGTAGTAAAAATAGTTTCTAATATAGAAAGGCTGTACCAAAACTCATTTATTGCATAATATATGCTTAAGATTCTGCTGTAGTGTCCCAACAGGCCTTCTCAGGAATGTCTGTGTTTTCCTTTAGCCCTCATCGGACCAGTATTATCCTCCAATCCGTTGGTTCTGGGCTGATTTGCTTTTAAGCTCATTGTAGTGAAGATTAGTCTTCAGAGAATTGCCCCTCGGAGACCATCTAGAGTACAAACCTATAGCATCACAGCCGAATACTTCACTCCCTCCATCATCAGAATCAGAATTGGGTTTATTGCCGATTAAAGCTTTACACAATACGAGGAAGTCGTCTTAGCACATTGGTGCTAACAATCAACATTAAGACAGGAAAAGCACAAATATGTATATGTATGTACTGCTTCATGTGGTTCTCCTGAGTTTCCACCTTTCCATGTTATCTTCCCTCTTTCCCAGGAGGCCGTGGTGCAGTATGAGCAGTACGAACAGGAAGTAAAGAACCTCCAGAGATTAATAGAGGAAGCCCACCGCATTATTCAGGACCGGCCCGTCTCCACCAGCAACATACAGGAGCTTCAGGCTCAGATACACCACCACGAGGTCAGAGGGGCCACTTGTTTATAACCTTTCATCTAATGGTTATATCGATAACAAGCAGGGAGAGAATAAATAATGCTAATTAAACCCAAACTAATTTCACATAGTGTTATTAAAGTAGTCCTGCCACATTCTGGGAGGACACTGTGTTTTAACTACTCACACACATTCCTCTTTTATCTGATGGTGCATGTTAAAATATTCCGCATAGACTCCAGTTTGAGGCAGCGTAGATGGTTGGATCCACCTGCAGTATTAAAGCTACCTTCTCTCTGTCGCAGTTTTACGTGGCAGAATTAAGTGTGTTTGATCTCCCATGCAGGGAGAGAAATTGAGAAGGAGGGGGCACGGCGAAGGCCTGCAGAGAAACAGACCAAATCCCTCCACAGGCAGCACATGTTGTTTAATCTGACATTCTCGGCGTTGGCCGATTATATCTACCTCCCAGGGAACACATGAACCCAACTGGTGTGGATACTTTCTTGTGACTGAAATCTCCCCCGTCACTGCTGTGTGTTTATGTTTGTGTCTGGTCTGTAAAGCTGAGCAGATAGCCGCAACTCCGCTGGCCTAGTTAGTCACGTGACCTGATTATCAGTGCATTGACCATCTGCGGGACTCAGGGCGCAGGAGGAGGAGGAGCCGGCCCAGCCTGCTGGCTCATACCAGAGCTGTAATTTGACACCATCTCTGTCATTCTTCTTCTCCAAACACTCCCTCCTCTGCTTGAGGCACTCTTTTGTTGGAAAGAATCTGTCCAGGGGATTGGTGGAGAAGAGAAGAAGTAGGCACAGGAGGGGGATGCAGGCAGTGAGATCACTTCCGGTTCCCATTTGTGTATGTGTACGAGAGGGAGTGTCTGAGGGATTTTGAACTATTTCTGCGAGGGTCTGTCGCTCTCTCTCTCTCAACCAAACATCCTGTCTGTTTGGTTCACCACTGCTCTGAGTCAGCTGCCTCTTTGCTGCTCTGATTGGCTTCGAGATATAGAAGAGAGAGAGAGTGAGGCAGAGCTATCCTCTTTCGACTGCTTACACTCTGTGAAGCCAAAGGCGAGAGGCTGGCAGGAGAAGAGAATGCGTCCGCTCCACTACCTCCTCACATACCGGCAACACTGAAGCAACTCAGCTATTCCTTTTTTGTCAGGATCATATTTAACCAGGAACTATTGATCTCCCGTTGCGGACTCAGCCACACTCTCCTGACCCTGGGGGGTGGTGGTGTTTTCTGTTTTGGGGGGGATGTTTTGACAGGAGTTGTCCCTGAAGATCCGTGGCTACCAGGAGCAGATCGCCTCACTCCACTCCAAGTGTAAGATGCTGACAGTAAAGGCCAAACATGCCACCATGCTGCTGACGGTTAGCGAAGTGGAGGGACTTTCGGACGGCATGGACGAGCTGAGTGATGAGGAGCTGCCAAGCGCTGTAACAACTGCCACCATTGCCGCCAACAAGCAGCTTCCAGCACACCCCTCTGTTGTCATGGTGAGTGCAAAGCCTTTTTCAGGATGCACACACACAAACAGGGACCCACACATGCGTATTGTATGTACGGCTTTTATATCTCTTTTTACTTTACCAGACAGACCTTTGAGTCATTATTGGCTTCTTCAGAGAGTATAGGCGTTTAATTTCTCTAGAAATTACAGTAAGTTATCATAATTTAGAGAGTCTGCCGGGCCACATTCTGTCTTTCTGTAATGGACAGAAATACCTTCAGTTTTCTTCCCCTTCATCTTCTGTCTACCTCAAGTGCAGCTATTCTCTCTCCTGTAGTGTATTTGCATTGTGCTGTGTCACATCACTTTGCTTCCTGTTTGCCTAAATCGTTGTTCTGCTACTACTGTGCATCATCCTTGGCTTGATCATTCACTTTTCTTATGTGTTTGCACATAAGAAACTCCTTCTCTTCGTCTGTCTTTCTCATTCAGTATTCTTGGCTTCCTTGCCCTGTTACTGTTGTTTGTGGTTTGTTCGGCCTCAGCTGGCCAGGAAACAGGAAATCACTGCATGACGTCTGCAAGCAGAGCATGATAACTTTGCCTGTGTAGCATGAATAGCTTGCTTACTGGTCTCTTAAATTTCTAGTGGCGGGACACCGCTGCTCAGTTTGTAACTAATCTAGTTATGTAGAGCCACTGAATTTCCCTCACATGCCGGTGTGCTGATGTTTTCCATTACCCTGCGTTGCGTCATAAAGCCCGGGAAAAGTCCTGTTGACATAACAATGTCCTGGGTAGCAGGGAGCTGAGTTCTGCATTAACTGCCAGAAAGCAGCGCAGTCGGCTCACATTTCAGCTCTACTGAAGCATGCAGGCACACAAGCAACTGTGCTACTCCGAGCACAGCTGATGCTGCTGCGCTCGCTGCTCTCCGGCTATGCGATGCTTTAGCTATGCTTTGTTTAATACGAGGGCCTTGACTTTCCATTCCATTTTGCAATGCGTTCATGTGACTGTAGTGTTTCTTAGACCTCTAACATACCTGCAATGTCATTTCTTGGTTCAGCATGAGACTTGCTGAGCTGTTCATTTCTAGATCTTGAAGAGGAATATTAAGATCCTGATGACATTGACAAGGAAAAAGTGTCCTGGGATCAAATTCCAGCAGTTGTTGACACTGCAGTTTTAAATACGAGTATATATTGTGTGAGCGATCAGTGTGTGATCTTCCTGGAGATCGCCATTCCTCCCTGTAAAAACACCAGTAACTCAGTCATTACTAATGGACTTGTGTGCTAACACGAAGCAACGCTACCGTGAATTATGTGTGTTTGTTGCGGTGCTATGCCTCAAAGATTGCAGTGTCTGATGTCAACAGTGGTAACGTGATCTATGGATGACCTCTCCATGTTATTTGATTACCCTCTAATTAATCAACAGTGTGCTCGCTTCAATCTGCCTAACCTGCACTCCCCTTTAATTTGTATGCTATCTCCTCTTCTCTCTCTCTCTGTCTCCTCACTCCTTTTATCTGGGCGATTTCTGTTTGTTCCCCCGTCTTTTCCTCCACCTGCTTCGTTGGTGTACGGTGTGTGTGTGTGTGTGTGGTCAGATGACAGCGGGCCGCTGCCACACACTCCTCTCCCCTGTGACGGAGGAGTCAGGGGAGGAGGGAACCAACAGCGAGGTCTCCTCTCCCCCTGCCTGCCGCTCCCCCTCCCCAGGGGCTAACGCTGACGCTCCTCTTAATCAGGTACTGCGAACCCCATCCTGGTACCCTGCTTGACCTGATCATCGTTCATTCTACACCTCTCAGTCTAATCTCACATCCAACCACCTCCTCTGGCACAAAGATCTTCATCTCGATAAGTCATCCGAACAAATATAAGTCTTAAACTCTGCTTTAATAAATGGAGACAAGTTGTATTGGGGATTAATCAACTTGTCTCAAAGATGTCTCGTACTTCAAAACATTTGTTTGTTTTGCACTGAATTTCAATTTATGGTTAAAGAAATATCGGACGTGTTACCCTGTTGTACTAACTGACTTGCCAAGATGGAAGTGATACCTCTGACACTTCATCCCCTCCACCTGATTCCCACCACCAAATCCTGCCACCACCTTCCCTCACCCACATCAATCGATTGAAACAGCCATCCTGCTCCTGCTTTCCCTGCTTATTAACATATTTTTGGCAGATTTTATTTGCTGAAACAAATGTTTCATGTTTCGCTGAGGTAACAGTGTTGTTGAAAATCATGAATTGCATCTGAGACAGTTTGACTGTCACTGCTGTTCTCGGTCTGGTGACGTGTCACTGAGCCTTTATTTGCTAACCACTGAAGATCAATGGAGTCAAACAAAGTGTGTACACAGTTGGAGAGTCACAGGCTGGATCATCACTAACTTTAGCTGATTAACCAGGAACTCTGTGAAAGCTACAATAAATGTATCTGAGGACGTTTTCTACAATAACTGAGGACTACTAAAGTATTTACCCATAACAGGTGTGTCAAGTTTAACTTCAGAGTTAAAGGGTGTGGCTGGATAGATATACAATTACACAGCTAGAACACATTTAAGATATTTTAATAGGAACTATATATAGTAGTTTAGAGCGGCAACTGCAGTGTTGAAGCATTCCTGTACTGTATGTGCAGTGTGTTCAGCAGCTGTGTAAAGTTGTGTTTTGATTATTGACGGCATCATGCGTTCAATTCAATAATATGTTGCTCATCAGTAAGTTTGTCTGTGTAAAGATCACATTGCAGCTCCTCCTCCTCAGTGCTCACGTGTCCTCTAAAGACCCACTGATGTGGCATTTTCTGTGTCTGTATCCGTGTGTGTCGGTTTCATCGCTGCCCGACCTCTGGAGGAGACGACTATTGTCTCGTATTGGACAAGTGAACATGAGCACAGATTACAACTTATTCACTCGCATTGTAGTCAACAAAGTAGATGTTGGACCAGCTTTCACTCACATATATTCTGAACATGCCGACACTAAAGCGCCTCAGGCGAACAAATCAGGAGACAGTTAACTTTGTTCGTTACATGTCTCTGTGATATTTGGCAACACATCTCTTCTGTCTTGGTGTTGAACTCTGTCTGGGTTCACCGCGGTGCCGCTGACATTGTTTTCAAACCACATCATCAGATATTTAAAGGGATTTATATGTGAAGCTGAAGTACAACTTGCTATCATTCAGTCCACACCACTGCCAAACGAGAGCATCTTTAAAGAAACCCGTACTCATTGTGTCGCTGTGCCACAGGGTCGAGGCACTCTAAGTCGAGCACCCCTCCAGGAGCTGTACGACCCGTCCATGGAGACTAGCGCTGCTAACCTGGATGACCTGCAGAGATCCTGGGAAACTCTAAAGAACGTGGTACGATACCTCACTGGCTAAATTGTAGTCCTGTTGTAAAACACTTCCAGCATTCATTTGTTTCTTCTTCACGTCATCATAGATAAGCGAGAAGCAGAAGAGTCTGTATGAGGCTCTGGAGCGTCAGCAGCATTATCAGGAGTCCCTCCAGTCCATTTCCACCAAGATGGAATCCATCGAGACAGCGCTCAATGAAAGCCTGGAGCCCAAGAAGAGCCCCGAGAGCCAGATGGCGACACACCAGGTAAGATAGACCCAGGAGGAAGCAAGAAACGGAGATATCGGCGATGTGATGTTAAAGTTTGTTGGCGACAAAAGCCACGTGCGGAGTTACGTGCAGTGCAGATAATGACTGTAAGAGTCTGAGGAATTCAGAGAATGATTCAGGGCTTTAATATTGCGCTGGTCCTTTCAGTGGTTGCACAGCATACATGGCACTAATCTCCGTTGCTATGCCAACTTCACAGCCACGTCCGATACTGTTCCTTGTTGTTACCCTACTGTTAGGGTGTTCGGAGAAAGCAGTCTCGACATCTTTTCATTGTCTTCTCCCTCTGTCCAGCATATTTTCAGACATTCCTTATCGTTGTCTGTTTAGGCTCTGATGGATGAGATCCTGATGCTGCAGGATGAGATCGGTGAGCTACAGATATGTTTCTCAGAGGAGCTGGCCGACAGCGACAGTGACGGGGAGGCCGGGGACCAGTTGGCCCTCCAGTCTACCCTCACCGTGCTGGGAGAGAGGATGGCGACCATTCGAATGAAGGCATCTGGGAAACGGCAGCTACTGGAGGTCGGTGCTCAGACATGATATTCAGTAATTCACGCCTGTGTACAATGGCGGAATCTAACATGTCAGTCACGCTAACCACCGCAGGAGAAACTAAGCGAACAGCTGGAGGAGCAGCGACAGGAGCAGGCGCTGCAGCGGTACCACAGCGAGGCGGAGGAGCTGGACCACTGGCTGCTCAGCACTCGTGCCACTCTCAGCTCTGCCTTGCACCTCCAAAATGAAGACTTGGACATGGAGGAGCAGCTGAATGACTGTCAGGTGAGAGATTGTCGACTGGACTGCATGTTTGACTGAGTAGAGTTGACGTGGATGATGTGCTGCTTGCTACTCCCCTGATATGTGTGGGACGTTCCTGAGCTGACTAGCCAAGAAAACATTGAATCTCTACTATTGCCTAAGGTGCAGTATGAAAGTGTTGATTCTGTTTTCAAGAGGTATTATTCAAAGGTTAAAGTTGCATCGCTGATTCACAAATAGTGTTTATTCATGGATTAATTCCCCTGGTATTATATCACTGTTGTTTTTCTGGTCACATTTAAACTGTTGAGTTCATCCCTAAAAACCACAAGGAATGTACGGAACTTTTACTGAACACAATATTACTTTAGGCAGAACAGAACACGAAGCCACTAAAGTCCAATTAATTTGCCTTTTTTTGTGTGGAATCAGCACCTTAGATCCGTCTCTAATCCCACTCCTCACCAGTCACACAACATTCCTCTGCTGGCCAGGACTCAAACTCTGCTCATCGTGTTTCTCGGCCATCGCTGGAGCGTTGACAAAAAAAACTATTTATAATGGGAAAAACGTTCATCCTGTGATGCACCATAATTGGCTTCACTGGAGTAATAATGTTAGTTCTGTGGCTCCGTCAAAGAAATGTAAGTGTGTAGTGTGTTTGTAGCAGCTGGGAGACAGTAAGCTGATTATAGCTCACATATGGCTCCTGTGGAGCTCCGGTCTTAAGGTCCAGACCCGTGTGGATCTTCATCTCCAGGGGGTTACGTCCGTAGGGTATTATGACTCTATTACACTTGGGCAGACACTATCCACAGGAGGAGGAGGAGAAACTCAGGCGAAGAGGGGACAAGATAATCAGAAGATGAACTGTGTGATAGATCAAAGACGGAGCTTGAATATCAGTTTGAAAATCTCTTTCCTGTTTCAGATTATTGAATTGATTGTTTTGCATTGAGTCTAAACTTTCCTGGAGTTATAACAAACTGTCCATCTAGCTGTGCCAGACAAGACAAATATAGAAAAAAAAGCTAAAGTTATTTGATCATCGGCCAAAAGAGATGAAGGGAAATTCTGGAATTTGGGTTTTACTTCTGTAAGGAGTCTTTTTGTGGTGATGGAACAGAGGCTCTCCGCCTTCCCCTGAATGACGGGGGGATGCTCTAAATAGAAGGAAAAGAGTTATACGGGGGGCCTTTGTATTGTGTGGGAGATTTCTCTGCGGAAAACCACCTCCCAATCTCAGCCGAGGGCTCTTGTGTCTGCGTGTGAACCGAGGGGATACGACTCTAATCCCCCTCTTTGGAGTTGTTGGCTCTTTATGGAAACAGTCAGGACATGGAAAGGGAGGCTCCCTTTAACGCTTGTTTCTGTTATTCAGAAATGAAGTAAGAGATTGAGGAGAATTTTTTTAAAGCAACCTAAAGGGAAACAGAGCTTTAAGAAGAGTGGGTTGAAGAACTACCATGTAGGATTAATAGTAGGACCAACACAAGGCAAGGAGACAATAAGGCAAAGACAATAAGCCTGTTGTAGCTGAGTGTGCTTGGAAGAGAGATGGTTGCAGGCAGTGGTTTACTTATAATCAACTTTAGACATATAAGAGAGACACTGAACTCCTAATTGCTCCTAAATAGCAGGTTCTCAGCTTGCATGGCAGCGCCTGCAATCAATGTGTTTGTGAAGGTGCTATAAATAGAGAGGAACCGTTTATCTGAGCTGGTCCGTTGTGCTCCTGCCTTTCCAGAACATGCTGTTTGAAATCGAGCACAAGGTGTCCTATCTGTCAGAGCTGTCGGTCCACAGTGAGAGTTTGCTGTTGGAGGGCCGGGCCGAGACCAAGGAAGAGGCAGAGCAGCTCACCTTCAAGCTGCACTCGCTTAAAGACAGCCTGCTGGAGCTGCAGCAGATGCTGCAGGACAAACAGGTTGACATACAGGTGAGGATGCTGTGACTTATATTGTTCTGTTTTATGTCTTAACCGCCCCTCCCTCAGCACTCCCACATATTTTTCTGTCTCCCGGCCTCTGTGTCGCCTCTGACGAGCTGTGCGGCCGCATGTCGCAGCTAGGCAGCGGCATCAATGGCAGCATTGTGCAAATACTAAAGGTCGTGTCACGCTCCTTAATAAAAGTCCAGTGTTTTCCACAATGCAACAACTGGAGCTTGTGTGCCTCACAATGGGCCTCAAACACCAGACAAAGGGATGCTACCTCACCGCCTGCTAAAGCTAAATGCACTTTATCAGGTGCTTTTCTTTTTTGCTTCTCTGGTTTATGTCTTATATACTGATTTGAAATAGGTCTAGTTTAATAGTTTAATAGTTATTTAAAGCACAACTGGTTGATTCAGTTGGTCCTCAGTCAGTTCAAACTGCCACAATCAATTAAAAGCCCTTTTTTAGTTTTAGAACAATTTGTCTTTATTTAATTTGGTATTTATTTTTCTTTTGGACACTAGAATATAATTAATTTCACTCGCTAGCAATAACTTTTAAGCCATATCGTTGCAGAATCGTCACCTACTCCTGTAATTCCTCTGTCTTTTTTTCCCAGGGTTCATTGCAGGAGCAGGATGACAGCGAGCCCGACTCATCTCTGTCCCAGAGTCCTAATGTTCAGGATTGGCTTTCCCAGGCTCGTTCAACGCGCACGCAGCAGCAGCATGACAACCTGGTTCGCCAGAGGGTAAGGCTCTACTCCTGTATATGCTTTATATTAACAAGCCTGAGCTCCCTGTTCTGCTTTTGACTGCCTGCCAGATCTCTGTCAATCATTTTGGTGAAGTAAGAGTCACTTGGTTGTTAATTAAATTCATTTAATTAAATTATTTAATCTAGGAGCTCCAGGAGCAAGTAGCTGAGCAGAGGAGGCTGCTCCAGTCTGTCGCCAGTGTTGGGGAAGACGTACAACAGACCACACCTAATGGGGATAGGTAACTTCTCACTTTTTCTTTCACACGTCAGCATCCCTTTCACAAGAGGCAGCACTTTCTATGTGGTGCGTTAATACTGTGAGAAAGATTCATTATATTTTTTGGTGCTGAAACAACCTACGAGAAACACACATCACATCGCAGTGACAACCAGCTCTTCTCCCTCCCACAGTGACATGTCTGTTCCTGTCGGAGTGCTGCTGGAGACCGACAGCCTGTCCCCCGTGGACCATCTGAGGCAGCGCTGGGAAAACCTGAATAAAGATCAGAGCACCAAGCTGCAGCTCTCGCTCAGCTCCCTGGAGCAGGACCAGCTCAGCCCGGTACGCATGTCTTTACTGTGTCTTCACTGAATATTATTGAGGTGTACAGTGAAATAAACAGAAATTTTCCGTGTTGATCGTCATCATCGAAGTAGAAATCAATGTTTATGAGTAGACGTGGCTGCAGCAGCTCTGCAGGCAGTCTGAACCCGTCGTGAACTATAATTTAACGATACCTTCAAGACCCTAATATTGTTCAAATGTTATCCCCACTGCTTCCTTGTGCATAGATCGTCCACCGGTCCCGTCTGTCCAGTCCCAGTGTCGTGATGAGAGGCGAGTCTGTCGGCCAGGACTCTGGCTCTCCCAGAGCTTTATTTGAGGCCTGCAGCCAGACTCTGGAAAGCATCACCCAGCAGGTAAAGCAGTGATTTGCTCCTTACATTTTGTTTGCTGTTCCTTTATACAGGAAGAAAAAAATTCTTGCTGACAGATCCTGATCTACTCTGTATATTTGTTGCTCTTCCTCGCAGACGGAGGGTAGTGACAGTAAGCTGGAAGCGTCTTTCGGAGGGCCGACACTCACACAGGACTTGTATGCTGCAGTCTCAGCTGCATCCACCTGGTTGGATGCTGCTGAGAATCAGCTGCTCTCCGGGCCTGTGCTGCTATCTGAGGACATAGAGACACAACTCAAAAATCTAGAGGTGAAGAAGATCAATACCATGATCGCTGATACTTGCCCATAGAGAAATATGACAAATGCATTACAGCAGAAAGAAAAGAATACTGTACAAGTATTGTGCCTGAATGATTAGAATAAACTAAGAAATTGTACCCTGCTAACAAAGGCT
>CAAKHC010003640.1:0-10301 GCA_901007825.1 Macroramphosus scolopax | reverse complement strand
CCGAGTGACTTTCCTTAGCGGCTGCACAGAAGAAATGTAGCTAAGCTAGCAACGCCGGTACCCAAAACCGCTGCACACACACACATGAAGCACATGCAATTTCAATGCACTTCCATGCATGCATTTGATATTCTGCAATTGTTGAACCTTTGATGTTGGTCAGACTTTGCAGACCATCAAGATAAACATAGAGATAGGAGGATGAGCCCCAGCTGCTGCAGTGTCACACGGTTGATGCTGCAACAGCTGCTGTCACTGGGGACAGATGTCTGGACCTCTCATCACGTAACACTTTTTACAGTGTATTTCAGGGCTGGTGTGTCATTAGGGGGGACGGGGGCGAGATGCATGGAGGAGGAGCTGGGGAAGACATATGCAAGGAGTAATTATAAATGCAGAGAGAGGCTCAGGTATGCCTGTAATTAGCAATGCTGAGTCTCAACACATCCCTCGTGTCTCCTCTGGCTGCCTCGCTAACTAATTCCACAGACAGAAAATGTCCAAACCACCAACAGTGGTCTGCCTGTGAAGTTCTGCGTCGTCTGGCAAGACTTTCGCCGGCTCGTTTCGAACTGCAAATTGCACTTCCACATTTTTTGCATGCCTGATTCAACAGACAGTTGGATCGGCGCCTGTGAATCCGAAATGAAAACAGCCTGTCCACCGTGTTGTCAACGGAACCGAGCGGGACAACACGCGTCGGATAAGTCTGGGAGTGGCGTTGGAAGGCAGTAGATTATTTCCTGCGACGATAATGAAGATGCAAAAAAGCTGCTTCATTGACCCAAGCTCCACCCCATGTTATATACAGTATATATATTATATATATAACCACCTTGCCAATGGTTAAATGTTGCTTATTTTATTTTGGCACTTTTTGTCACGTCTACCAACATGTGTTTTCCATGTTTTCCTCCCGTCTCCTTTCATCTGATCAATCTGTCAACGCAGACTTTCATTTTCACACCATAAAGGACCTGAGAGCTTCCCGACCGGTGCCCACAGTCAACCATCTGCAACGGCGCTGGATGAAGAGCTGGCACGCAGGGGACAACCGGCGGGATCTTCAAAGTCTGCCACAATGTCACGTCGGGGTCATAAACTGCAGGAATAATCTCAGTCCACTGACAGACATCTTAACTGGCTATAAATAAGATATTAGAAGCCAATGAACGGCGGGTTATGACAGATATTTTGCAGCAGTGTAGAATAAAATACAACTGTGCCCCAGAGTTTAAAAAATGCTGTGTTCCCGACTGTATTTGGTTTTTTGTGGTAATTTGTGGCTGCAGTGGTTGGCTGTATTTGGCTTACTACTTCTGAGAGTTTGAGAGGAGGGAGCTGCGGTGGTTACTGTATGTGTGTGTGTGTGTGTGTGTTGGGAAAGAAGTGAACTATACTATGGTTCTCAGTAAAAACAGAAGGAGTATTTTTCCTCCGCACACACACACACAGTCAAACACGGACACACTGCTGCATGCCTGCACACATTCCTTCTGGCAGCTCGGCGGCCAATCAGCGACGGGCATGCAAATGAGATGGGCGTGTCTTTTTAAAAGCTGGAGTACAGGGTCTAAATGGAGAGTAGAAAAAAACAATTAGAGTAGAATACGGACAAAAGGGAACAGTGGGAGCAGAATATGCACTGCAGGGGAAAACTGAAAATAGAGACTGAAAGTGTGAACGTGAGTCGCAGTGGAAAGTCGTGCGGCCCGAATATCAACACCGAGCTCCTCAACCAGAACTTTTTATAAAGAAGGAAACTACCAGAATAGAATAAAGACACGACATGGTGGTTGTCTCACAGTTGAACCAGTTGAACTACACAGCTGTTCTTACTTCGCTTGTCATTTTGTGCGTTTAATGATTTGAATACACACAAAGAATTTGACTTAAAATCACTTTCGACTCTATTATATATAAAAATATACCTAAAATCTTTACATACTTTCTCTGCTAGAAGTCACATGAGGAAAATGCACTTATTGTAAATTTCATGCATTTTATTCTCATTCGACCTTTGGAAGATTCTGGAATTGGCTCACTCGCGATGGAACAATACACTCACTCAACCCCCAGTTTAAACTTATCAAACAGTCATGACTTGGAAATCTGTCCCGACCCATAAATTTGGAAGGTAATCCATGCGTGATCCTGGACGGCGCTGTTAGCGATGAAGGAAATGCACGGATGCAGCTGGACGATGAAAACAGAGTTTAACATCGCCGATCAGCTCAGGAGCATCTGTTCAATCCTAGAGGAGGATGTTTAATTTCACTAATAACAAGGCAAGAAAGATGTGATCTGATAAATCCAGATTTTGGCCCTGCACAGATTCATCAGTCAGAGCAGAGTTTGCTCTAGAAGTTCCTGCATGTACAAGAGGGTGTGTGTTTGCTCATGAAAGGTCATTTCCTGCACCTGCGTCACCTCCAGCCACAAGATATGTGGCTACCCTCCGAACCTTCTGACACAGCAAAGGGCATCTTCCACACAGACAATTCAGGAGGAGATTAATTGTGTTGCCAGATCTCGCGTCCGTCTCGCGAGATCTGGCAACACATCATCTTTGGCATAGAGCATCTTTGATGAAGATGTCTTCTGGATTAGCGGTAGCTGGTTCGTTTGCACCCGATCATTAGCGATGACTCATCGGCACTTTGATACGACTCCTATTTCTTATCTGCTCTTATCTCAGTCACACTGTGCAGGGGAGGCAAACAAAGCGGAGACGGGGAGGTGTTGCTGCACACCTTATCAAGCTCCAATGAGCTCGATGACTGTTCACTGTGACCTTTTATTGGTCTGCAGAACATAGATATAATAAGAGACTTCCAAAGTGGCTCTGACTTCCTCTCTGACGTTGACGGACAAACGGTCATTTATTGGCAGAGGAACTACGGTTGAAGAAGTGCTATAAATCTCTACTTGTAGACACATCAGACGCGCGGTTTCCATCGTCACATCGCCCGAACTCTCGTTCAACATGACATTTCAGAGGGTCGTCACTGAGCCGCCTTTCACCCGTCTGATTGCCTTGACCTGTGTGTTGTGCTGTGCATCTTTCAGCACCAAGGAGGCGAGGAGAGCGTATACTGCTCTCCTGTATATATGAGCATGTGATCCAGCTGCACGGCTGACCAGCCATCTCTCCCCGTGTCCTCAGTGGTACAGCCCAGCCTAGTGGCTTCACAGCAGAGTGGACTACTTTATTTAGAACAGAGACGGGGTTGAAAACCACAAGCAGACTGCTCAACTGACTCACTGACTAAAATAGAGGTCTGCATGAAAACCTGCACTATTTAAAAAAAAAAAAAAAAAGAAGGCAGACAGGGAATGACAGAGTGGAAAAATAGACAAGCAAGTGATACAGAAATACAGACATAAAGGCGGAAAACTTACTGCTGACACCATCATTGGCTTTTTATCATTAACATCTCAGTGTGCAGCAGTGATCGGCTCTTTGGTCCGTCCTTCCTGTTTCCATGAATTAAGAGTACATGGCCAGGTCAAGCGTGCCGTGCACGGCCGCCACTGCGGATGAACTTTTGCCTTTTTGTGGCTGGAGTTGCACGGCGCGCCCGGGGCGAATTTAGAAGTAAGGTGGGATGAGGAGGGATGTGAATATATAAAGGAGGTGCAGGTACCAGCTCTCGCATCCCAAGTAAATGAGGCTGTTTCCATGCAGCAGTGGGGTCACTGCACAGCCAAGCATGAAGCTTAAGCCCATCGAGAAGTTCAGATTTTATCTTGAAGCAAGTTGCCTGTCACACTATTGCCTCAACACATGCATGAGTAGGACGATGAATAAGGGCGATTTTTCTCTCCCACATCTTCTACTGAAATGTCTTGAGTGCTACGGGGATGATGTACATGTTGTTTGACTGGTTTGACCAGGTGAACTGACCTTTATTAATTAGAGTGAGTGGACGAAGAGGACGTTTTAACACGTCTTGGTCAGTGTAAATAATGAAAAGAATCATGGATGAATTCCATTGAGCTGCTTCAGTTTCAGGCTCCTGTCCCTGCGCAGACATAAGACGAGCTATCATTCATTTTTATTAGCAACACCTGGACTTCTATTATTCTAACGAGTTGAAACGTCGGTGCTGAGACGTCGCTACGGTCAATTAGGACTCAAACTCCAGACTTTAAGTCGTTAAACCCGCAGTGCGTAACTTTTGTCTCCCTCTTGTGGCTGATAGAGTAACTACAGGAACACTTTACGCATAATGAGGTTCAGACCAGTGTTCGTGTCCGATCTGAGCAAGAAATCGGAATCAAACAACGTGGCTTGTGATTTGACCATTGCTTTGCAGATGTTTGTGTGTATGTAAGTACGACCTGAGTTGAAGTTGTAAAAATACGCTTGGTTCTGACTGTTGGCAGAATTACGCAAAAATCGACGCATTTTCAAGAAAATTCGAAAATTCGTTTTGAGAGTGATGCAGATGTGGAAATGGATCCAGGGGTTTTCTTTTGGAACAATTGTCACATCTATTCATTTCGCAGGGACTAAGACACAGACTGTTATGACAAAATCAGGCATATTTCCAATGCTTTTGGCAAATATCCAGACATTTATGATGGTATTTGCCTTGGCGACGTCTGCGCTCCCCTCGGGCACTTCTGGCTAGCTAATTGCACAAAATCGGCCTTGAGTACATTTCAAACACGTAAAGAGTTAATTGAAAGGTAATGAAGAGCAACAGCCATTATGCTCTCAGATTTCTCAGGACGTTGGTCAATTAACACACACGCACACACACACACACACACACACACACACACACACAAGGCTGGCTCATGGAATAGGGATATGGGTGGATGCCTCGGCACAAAATGTTAGAGGGGGAGATAAAGGCTGACTGTAAAGGTTGGACCTGGTCACAGAAACAATATTTTAAAAATCCTCCTTAATAGGGCTGTAATAAACATAATGCCCCCCCCCCCCCCACACACACACACACACAAGTTGACAACATGAGGGAAGAAACACTGCCTGCTACAGTGTAGGTCTGCCAGAGATGGACAGTATAAAATATTACACACACGTGCATGCACGCACACACACACACACACACACACACACAGGTGTGCTGGTAAGGACTGCAACACCTGTCATCTGCAGACACACACACACCACACACACACACGTTAACCAGTAACTCGTCGGTGTGTCCGCCTCTCACGTTGCTGTACACATTTAAATCCACTTCTATGCACAAACGGGGACGAGCCCCGGATGTCAGCAAGGATCTGATAACTGCACCGCCCTCCTGAGGTCCGGCTCCGGGCGGAACAGGCGGTTGAGGTGCGCTCGATTTAAGACACTTTAAAAAACAGACCGTCCAACAGAAAGACTGGACAGTGTGTATTTATAAATATGTGTGGCATCATTCATTATCAGCTGATAAACAGTGTGTGACTCACCACGTTGGTGAGGAAATCTCCGTCGCTGAGTTCCTCCAGGTCCAACAGGTTGGCTCCCCCGGACGGGTAGAGTTTCTCTGCTGTCAAACTGTCTAAGATAGACTCCATCATCGCTGCTTGTGTGTGTCTGCAGCCTCTCTGGACGGATGGACAGCAGTTGTGTGGACTGCTCGTCAGTCTAACTCATTAAATATGAAGCAGTTAGTGTTTTCAAACGGCGGCCGGCCGCTGTGTTCAGTGTCCAGCCGTCAGTGACACCGCCTGCGTGTCGCCCCGGTCAGTCGAGCCGCCTCCAGCTGCTGCTTTCTTTTAGTGACAAACTTGAAAATGCCCCTAAATTCACATCTTTCTTTGCACATACGTTGCTCTCCATCCGGCAGTGTGAGCGCGGCTCAGCCTCCCTCCTCCACCACAGCCTCTCCCACCCATGAATATTCAGTGGAGCCCCGCCCCCGTGGCGTCACATAACCAACGCACCCGAGCCATTCAGAGAGGTGTTCCTAATATTCTGGCCGCCACTTTCACACCTCTCAAACACAGTCAATAAACACTGTAACCCTCAAGAGGGGAACTACTTCTATGTACGTGGGCCTGATAATATATTCAAAATATATTTACTTTTACACAAGCAATTTAGTACAGTTTAATGAACTTTTACTGCCATATATTCATCTTATGCAAGTGTAAACTATACTACACTTCATCCTTCACACATCAATCTGTGAGCTCACTACTCGCAGATTAAGATTCCACATAGAAACCCAATTATGGACAGATGAGCAGAATTAATTTGTTATGTCACGTATCTCTGTTCAACTGCACTTGTCTCTGTGATGATTCAATTGTTGTCCACATTAAAGGGCCCTGTTGCAGTAGTTTGTAGTAAAGTTGATGCATTCATTACAAAATAAGTATCCAATTCCCACAATATTATATTTAAATTCTAGTGTTAAATATGGGATGATTGGTGTTAAAGGACCCGTACGTCCATGCTCCACCTGCACAGGGGAAGTCAATGAATTAGGCTGATTACACATCCTGTTGGGAAGGTGTGGCCGTGTGCAGACTGGTCGATTGACGTCTTCCTCACTCTCCCGCTTGTCTGGTGAACTCTTCATCATTCTTAAGAGTTTGGTGACCTCATGTCGTTCCCAGTTCAACTGCGCGCTAGTCGGCTACAATGAGTGAGAACAGCTGCAGGGACAAGAGGCCATTTGGTTCATTTGTTTGACGACGGTCGTCCTGATTTTGTGTCCAGCAACATGACTCTCAATCAGACTGCGCCTTCGTTAAGGTTATTAGTTCCACCTGGGCTGCTCTTGAACTCCAAGAACCTGCTTCTGCACTGCAGCGCAGGGCAAATGTCTCCCCCTACAGGTCAGAGGTGACCACTGCAAGGTGAATTTAATTTAATGATAGCTTATTTAATTATCCACACTTTTGGAGGCAGCTTCAGAGACTCTAACGACATCAAAAGAAAGGATCTCGACTGTACTCAGGTTTGAGATTTGGGCAGGAACATGAGTCGTGAAGTAGTTATACACACACACACACACACACACACACACACTGCCCCAGATTCTCTCTCTGTGACACAAAAAAAGAGGAGTGACATTGAAATATAGCCGTTCAAGAGAAACCCTGTCCATTGTCTTGCAGGTATCAGAGGTGTGTGTGTGTGTGTGTGTCCTGTGCTGTACTATGTTGGCCCGTTACATAATCCGGGGAGATTCAGTGGAAGTCATGTGGCTCAGCATGTCTTTCACTGACTCTCGAAGGTAAGAAGGGCATGTTATTTACTTATTTAGTTATTTTTGGCCATTGATTTTGGTCCCCAGGAGAAGAACCCTGAGGTTTTGGAGATCCCCTGCGACACCATGAGGCTGATATATTTTTTTTTTTATATAGAAATGACCATTCACTGGATTTTTCACTCTTGACTTGAGCCTCCAGACCTCCAATCGGGGTGTAAAACACACACTCAGGATTTCATTCAGACTGGAGCCTTTGAACCTGATCCCCATCACAAATCTTAAGAAGAGAATGACAGTTATATCTGAGCTTTAGAGGCCTGCTGGAACATGTCACGGATTTGCTCCTGACTGTATTGTTCATGTGAAGAGCATCGCACAGAGGGCGTGTCCCTGGTGAAGAGACGGCCCTCCTCTGACACCCTGAACCACAGTGATTACCATCAGTTATCCGTGTGAAATCTCTTTCAAAGAACAGTTACTTATTGTTATACGATCATCTTCTATTACTCTACAACCTCTTTCCAAGTCTTTTATCCCCCTACGGTCTTTTCCTCCTCTCTCTACTCTCTACTCTCACACCTCCTCTTCTTCCTGTATCCTCCCCCCGGCTTCATATCAGTTTACAGAGGTATCCCACCCGGGGGACAGGGTGTTCCTGTTTTTCTCTCACAGAATTTGGTGTTGTATAACTGTTATGACACTCAATTAACTACAAAAAAGTATTTGATAACAACATTTCTGACTAGTTCCGGAGCTGTGGAGCGTCCGTGTGATGAGCCTGTTTATGTTTGTGACATTTCAGATGGATGGAAGGACGGACAGACGGACGTCAGCTGTCGAGATATTTGGTCTCACTTTGACGTAGCTGTCACACCATCCATCTTTATACAGTCTCTGATTCTGATACTCTTGCTGCACCGTGCTTTGGGTGCAATTGATACGTATTTATATCACTAAAGAATGAATTCAACTCAAACTGTGATCCAGTGGACGGAAACAAACAGCCGCCTGCAGGAAGGTGAACTAACTCTCCAAACTCAAGTCTGTATGAATATCAAGCTCTCGGATCGGTTGTTCATCTATTGATGCCGTTCATGAGAGAGGACTCTCTGATTGGCTGTCAGGGTAATGATGCAGGTATGACTCATCCTCTATTTCAAGCCAAAGAGTTGACTTTGGGTTCTGACCTTTCATCTCCTTGGTGACCACGGTGATGTCATCGCCCTCCTCTGCATCCTCTTTCTTTAGTCTCCACGAATCCGCTCAGGTTTGACGCCACAGGGTTGGAGGACACACAGTTTGCGTGCGTCCGTGAGGGGAGGTTCACTCTCCATCACACCATCATTAACAGATAATTACATTACCTGACAATTAGCCCCCACGTCCACCACTTTCTCACCCTGGTAAGAAGCCTGAGCGTATTCACCGCAGCTCCCAGTCATGTTGCTGAATATAAATTCATATTTGAATATAATCATTTCTATTTCCAAGCACTCTATTAATATTAAACCAGTGGTCAGGGCTGGCACAGGACTTGCTCAATGCAAGCAGGACCCTCTGATGTCATGCCATAATGCATAGTGAGCCTGAAACTGCAGCCTCCACTGAACACACAACAACCAACTTTTAAAAAGTAGAAGTTGTGTTCATTTTGGGGACAGATGATGGTGAGGAAAAAGATGATGTTTTACAGAATTCAAATGAACTGAATGACGCCCTCTAGTGGTTCCAGATGGATGAAGGCTCTCCAGGCTGGGTGGCAATGATTGCCCCTTTGCATCATGGGAACTTCACACTCAGTTTTAAGGTTCCTTTGACAGTCTAGTTCTCAGGAATAAAAACAGCATGTCTTGTGTCCAGAGGCCAGGATGTTGTCTGGAGGTCTCCACTGTCTCCGCCTGCAAGGATTGAGCAACAACTTTCTCATGAAAGATCTATTTAGTGGTGGAGGAAATATTCCCATCCCTTACTGAGGTACACATACTAATACCACACTGTACTTAGTACAGTAAAAATATGTGGGTTATCACAAATGTGATTCAAATTTTCAGCTATCATATATTATATCATGAGACTACACTTCAGAAATAAGATGTCGTCTGCCAAGGTCTCATTTCTCTGGTTCTGCCTCCCACTGATCCTAAAGTTGACAAGTTCAGAGAAAGTGGGGATACAAGGCGAGAGCCCGAGTGGAGTAACGCCAAGACGGTAATCGAAGCCAGCCTCCGTTACCCACACTGTTACATCATCCACACACTTCTTGAACAAGGGCACATTCAGCTGTTTGAACCTCTTTTGACTACTTGATGGATGAATAAATCATTTAACATTTAATGACATGGTGGTTGACAGCTTCTGTATGATGGGTGTCATGAGATGGAGTGAGAATAAGCACCTCCATCTACTGGAGGGTGAAGCACATAACAAATGGCATCATACAGATAATATTAACCTTTATTAAACACTTTGTTCTGTGTGAGGTTAAAAGCAATTCAAGATGAATTTAAGTTTGCAGTGGAACAAAGTTATATAAAAATGCATGCATGTGCACAAAAGACGACACAGACCCTTTAAACACTGTGACAGTCGTTTGTGCTCTGCAGTCACCACTGCATGGTCTTAGATCGGGTCAGCTTCTTGGTGAGAGCGTGGCGAACTGTCAGCATGTAGGAGCGACGGTCAGGCAGAGGGCGCTGCTGATTCAACACCAGCCTACCGGACAGAAGAGAGGTTACACGGTGAGGAGCTGCAGCCTGGAAGAAGTTAATGGAATTTAGAAACATGCATGAAGGTGCAACTAGGATGCACTTGCAAAGATGACACCAATACAGCTATTTGGCTTTGCAGATAATTGACGAGGACTAAATGGCTCGTAACACTTCTTGACACGAACGAGGATGGAAAACCTCAGTTGATGAATGTTTGAACAGATCTGAGTGTGCAGATGCTTTTTCCTCGTATTGATTAACTTAGTGCAGAAAAACACGATACCTAATGAGCTGAAACACTGCTGCTTCCACTGCGAGGACCGCCTCGGCCACCGACAGCTCCCTGAAACCACACCTACACACACACACACACACACACACACACACGCACAGGTTGGATGTGACA
>CAAKHC010003638.1:9969-22535 GCA_901007825.1 Macroramphosus scolopax | reverse complement strand
CGAGCTAAAAATTGCACCGCCCATATTTGGAGGACCTGCGCGTGTGTGTGTGTGTGTGTGTGTGTGTGTGTGTGTGTGTGTGTGTGTGTGTGTATGTGTGTGTCGGTGATTTATGGGGTTGTGCTGTGCCATTTAGTCAGTCGCTTCATGAGTCAGGTCGGGTCTGCAGTGTCAGGCACAGATGTGGTCGCCTCCAAACAACTTTGTATGTGTGTGTGTTTGTGTATGTTGTAATCGTTCAGGTGCGTATTTCCGAGTCTTGGCATGATATTTATGATAACCGAATCAGCTTCAGGGACCAAGCATCAAGCATGTGTGCACAAACAAGAGTTTGACTCCGTGTTTTACGTTGTACTTAAGACACTAAAGTTAAGAGAAGACAATACAAGAATAGGTGTGTATATAAATGTGTACGGAAGCTCCAGTGTACAACAACATCTACAAACAATCAAACACATTCCTATTTATACCCAAAACATGCCCGATCGTAATCCTATCATGACTCTGAAGCATCTGTTACTTATATTTATATATAATTCAGTCTGATCCATCCGCTTAAACAATCACGTAATCGTACCTAACTCCACTCTGAGTGTGTCAACAGGGTCTTTATGTTGTTGTATTTATTACAACTTGTATTTCTTCTGCTTGTCATCGAGGTTCAGGCTGCTTTGAGTGATTTCTTATATCATTGTACAATAGAATTATAATTCCTGTTATTCTCATATTTAATTTGGAGAATTAAGTTTCCCTTTAAATATCATATTGAATGTTTGAGTTCTTTTGACCTGCTGGATATTTTGTGTGAAAAGGTTTAAATGAAAAGAAGCTGTATTTCTCTGCTCGCTCTCGGGGGTAGAATATGTGTTTTACAGTTCAAGTATGTTTGTTAGAAAAGTGTATTAATAAAACTGTATTTTTAACTATACATCATGTTTGTTGCAAAAAAAATAATCACACAACTTTTAAAGGTTGTCAGGTAAATTAATGGTTTTATTTTTTTATAATATAAATTTACTATAAATGTCAAAGTTGAGGTTTACATAAATTAAAAAATGCAGTCGTCTCTTTATATTGTTAATAAGCATGGAAGCATTAATATCTCTGATCAGAATTTCAACCATCAGAATGAACTCTAAAATCTTTATGATGATTTCAGGAAATTACTTGAAATTGAATTATTTTCAAAATAAAATATTGGATTTACACGATATAATGGAAAATAATACCAATGTAGCCAACTTGTATTATTTTAATTGATGTGCATACAGATATGACAAAGCCTCTGATGACAGTGTTCAGGAAGTAAACTGAGGTCTCTATCGGGTATATTTAAAGTAGTCTTCCTTCATACAGTGTGTGGTGACTCCATGTCGACTGCTTTTCTTTCCTTGTGTCGCAGGTTACAGCGCGGTTGCGTTCGACGGAGCCGGTAACTACGGTCACACTCCCACACACCACAGCTCGCAGTTCTCCAACCACACCTTCAAACACGAAGACACTTTAAATCAGCAGAACACCATGGGTGAGTTCGGAATGTGTGAATCACAAAATCATGTAAATATATTTGGTTTTGTTCCTTCAAAGGACCTGAGAGCAAAGTTTCATTTTAGATCTGCACAGATTTGGAAAAAATGTTGACGCACTTGACCCAGATTGGCTGATCTGATATCATCTTTGCAGCAGCCACTTTTATCATATAAAACCGTTGCATGTATTTAAAGCCAGTGTGTGAGTGTGCAGCTGCGTCTGTATGGCAGCTCCATGGCACCCACCTAGGGAGCGTCCTATCCCTTATTCTGACGTCTCCACAGTGACCTCGCCTGTCGGAGGTATAAATCAGCCACATCCTGACTCACAAACTCCCTGGTCTTCTTCCCTCATCCCCACTTTCATCCACCCACCGATCCTTTTAAACTCTCCTCTGCGCGTGTTATTGGTAAACATTTTTAAAGTGTGTTGTTTTACGACATCGTCGCTGTAAATTTCCGGGCGATTTATACGGCAAATTCTGCCGGGAGACTCGGAGCTTAGAGGGATTTTGGAATGCAGACAAATGCCCAGGGAGCCATTCACTATGCTGCTGGGGAAGCTAGAAAGGGAGCAAAGGGTCTTTTATTTGTGGAAGAAACTAGCTAAACAATGAGAAAAATATGAAAAGGTCAACAGAGGTCAGAGTTTAAGAAATGTGATATGGTGGAATTTTAGACACAACTTCGCCTTGAAGTTTGCACTTCGTTGATGCAAACAAACGCTTCTGCATGCATGTTATAAATCCCGTGTGCATGTGTGTGTGCATGTGTGTGTGCATGTGTGTGTCACTGTAGGTGAGCAACAGTATCCTGTACCCCCTCCTGTATACGGGTGCCACACACCTTCAGACAGCTGTACAGGCAGCCAGGCGCTGCTGCTGAGGAACCCGTACAACAGGTAACACACACACACACACACACATATGTATGGTAACACTCGCCCTCAATGCAAAATCTAATTTTAAAACAATGAGCGCCGATTAAACCTGGAAACTATTGTTGATTGTTTCGTGGCGAACCGCAGTGATTCAGTGAAAAGTGGCTGCAGGATGCCTTTGTGAACAGGATGTTCACCTTCTCACCAGGTCTTTATAACATTGAAGCTTCCTCTCGGGTTTTGTTCTCCTTCCTTTAGGGTGCTTTTTCGGGTGGTTCAGTTGATTTCATGCTAACGTAGCCCTGAGACGCATGCATTTCCTCCACGAGTCTCCACGAAAAAATAATTTCTGATGGGGGTGTGGAGGTCACACAGTTAGAGAGTCACAGGGCCTCAGAGGAACTTTAGGAGTACGTGACTAACTTTAGATAGCAACAAAGTCAATGAGAGGAGGTGTGTGTTGTGGTTAAAATGCAGGACTTTCACTGTCATGTTGCGGGTTCAATTCCAACTCAAGGCTGTTGACAATGTTGTTTAATTCAGGACAACTTGAAGTAATCGGTTTGCGCGGAGATAGAAAATAAATTATTGGAGTGAAATGTGATCATTTTTAATACTTTTCAGGGTGTGATATAAAATCTAAGAATAGGTCTAGAATAAAAAGAACGAAAGGTTTGACACCCTCAGAATGAAAGTGTTGTACTATACTGTGTATATACATGATTATATATAATATATTATATATATTATACAGCAGACTCAGAGACAATCTGTGAGGATTATAACTTGTTTGTAGAAACCAAAGTGTTTTCATCGGTGAGTGGCTCTGTTCTCGTGAGCGAGGCTACAAAACTTTCTGCGAGCCGCGTCATCATAAATTTGCCAGTGCTTTGACTTATCGTGCACCTCGTACCTGAAACTAAAATATATGTTTTTAGACGTAAAAGAAAAGTTGACCCGGCGTTTAAAAAACTATTTTGAGTATTTATCTCTGCGAGACAGAGAAGAGGGAACCACCTGGTCTGTGGCTGCTCTCGACTGGTGAAGTGAGGAAAGTTGAGAAAAAGGTTTGATTTATGTTTTTTTTATTAAAAAATAGAATAAATAAGGTGTTTTATTATCTGTTGCACTGTGTCCTTCTGAAATATGGCACATTTTCCAATAAGCGTTTGGGAAGAGACACCTTCTGGTTTCTTTCTGTGTTTCCAAATGAAATATTCTTCTCACGTCTCTGCCTTTTGTTTCCCATCGATGGAGGAAGAGGAGGAATCCTCTGTAAAGGATCACGGTGGGGGTGGGCACGACGTGAAGAGTGTGTGTGTCAGAGAGAGGAAGATATGGGAAGTCTGTGGCTCTTCTTTGTCATAAACATAACTGATATCGGCTCAACACACACACACACGCACGCACGCACACACGCATGCACACACACACACACACACACACGCACACAGTGCTACAGTGCTGGGAAGGCTCATATGAGTGGAGTCGGTTGTCTAATCTTGCAGGCTGGTACCAACAGGACTGTATTTATTCTGCACGATGTCAGCTTGAACCACTGGAACAACATGAAATGAAGAAATGAAAACATGCTGAGATCTTCATTATCTATTAATCCATAAAGATAGAGAGTAGGAGGAGGGGGGGGGGTGTAGTGTGAGATGCTTGGAAGCGTTTATGCACAAGGGACGGCCTCATGATTCTGTGATGTAAGTGAACATCAAACATTTAGTCGACTTCAGTTTAAATCATAACATCGGCTTTGAGTTTCATTTCAACCGTGAGAATCAGAGGGGAATAATTATTAAAGGTGGATTGACTATTTGGAGAAATGTGACTTCGCCTGTTTGGCAGGATGACCTCAAGTAGAAGGAAACTACTTTAATTCCCACACAAGCCACATGAGACGCCTGTCGATGTCAGTCCGCCCCGACTGTGGTTCACACATTCCTGATCCCAACAGGATGAACCACTGACTTTGGTGAACTGCTGACTTTCCCTCTATGGAGCTGGACTCGAACCAAGAGGAGGACTTCTGATAACTTCAGTGGACTGCTGTATGTTGCACGAGCGACATTTTCATTGTTGAAATTGTCAGGCAGGCAGGATCAGTTCAGATAGTAAGTAACCGACGAACAAAAACCAACGCTGACATAATCAGGAACCGTCATAGAGAGAAGATAGGCACCAGATTGATTAAATATTGGGACGACTGTCTAATTTCGGACCTCCTGGGGTGCAGTCGGTGCTGCTCAGGAGAATTCCTTCTGGTCTTTTGCCGTATCTGCTCTCCTCTCTGTTTATCTCAACTTCTCACTTTCTTCCTCATAAGCAAAATTACCCCAGAGAACCAATTATTTTGCAATCCAGAGCTGGCCGAGGCAGCAGGTGAATGTATAACCAGTATATTAGAACTTGACAGGCCGGGTCTGCACCACATTGCAAGGCTATGCCATGAATCAAACCGCTGCATGTCATCCCCTCAGTCCAACCTCTGTTTCTACTATCACTATCAAAATAAAGAGGATTTTCTGTTGGTGTTTCTGTAGTCGGACTCGTTTTGTTGTCAGTTTATTGGAAACTGTCTAACCCATCTCCTGTTTTTTTGCCTAATCCTCTCCTGTTTATTCCCATAATTCACCGTTAGTTGCAACAGCCTTCCTTTGAGCCAGAGGGGTCACTTCTACCACGCGGTGTGTGTTTAGACGCTGAGGACAGAGAGCTCCCTCTGTGGTTTCAGAATGAATCAGTGAGGTTCCATCAGACCGAAGGGGAGAAGACAAGTCGAATCTTGTTTATTTGAAAGAGTCATGGAGCTCTACTTTAGCCTTCATGCCGACAATATTTCAGCAGAAATTCCATGTGTGCTCTTCTGGCTGCGTGCCCCTGCTGTACAGTAAAATAGTAGGTGTGTAATGAGCATGGTACCAGGCACCGCATCTCCCCGGTCCAGACTGTTGCAAACCTGCAGGTGGTGTGATGGAAGCGCTGCGGTGTCAGGGGGTGAGAGCCATAAATCCAGTGTGAGTGTGTGCACATGTGTGTGAGCGTGCATACGTCCGTGGCAGTGTATTTAATCACATGGCAGGTCTCAATAATGAATTGGGGATCTGCTAGGTTTATGAAGGATGGTTGTTCAGGGAGAGTTTAGCTGTCTTGGTGTCTGTCTGTACTTCAGCTCCGGCTACAAATCAGTGTTTTCATTTTCCATCAGCGTGCTTCTCTTGAGGACCTCATAAGGCAACACAGCGATTCAAACAGACACGTGGAGACATGGAACCCTGTTAATACACTGGCATCCACCAGAAGGAGGTGGGACAGCAGTTACTGTTTTGAAAAAGACAAAGTGAGAAACATGGATTAGATACAAGAGAGTGAACTGGTCTGTTGGTTCCACTGAGACCAGTGGTGAGGGTGATTCCAGCTCACTTCAAGGGTCAACATGCCTAAAGGTACAATTTGCAACTGATCTCAATAAGCAAGCACTTCATATTTCACACTCCAAACCAGTAGGGGGCAGCACAGTGGGTTAGAAAGTTAGGGCGTCCACACCTATTGTCAGAAACAAGCTGATTCAAACTTCTTTCGCTTGACAAAAACTTGACACCCACCTGTGGTCACCAAGCTTTCAGTAGTGACTGAAAGAATCTTTCCTCTGCAGGGTGGCTGGTCATGGTTGCTCCTTCCTCCCAATAATGGAGTATGAAAGCCGCCGGATGAAGAGGCATACTGGGAGATAGTTAATTTAATTAGCTTTTCATCACCTCTGGCACAGCCATTACTATGAGGCGTTACAGTGACTCACTGTCGCCTCCTAAGGAACACAGTGGTATTACAAGATATGACGCACCAGCGCCTTGTCTTGGCCATGCTATTGATTTAGTGTTCTGTATATTTCAAGCTTGCAGCTGGGTGTATGTATGTGTGAGTGTGCCTGCACGTCTGTGTGAACGTCTGTGTGTGTGTTTGGGGGCGATAACATAGTTTAGGTAATGATGATAAAACTGTGTATTCTGAATGAGTTTATAGGTCACGCTGCTCCTGAAAGCTCAGTTCTCCAATCTGGAAATGCAGGCAGCTGCGTCTGTCCACCATTCAGGAACAAATTAAAAGATACAAGTGAGAAATAATGAGTGAAGTCACAGCATGCACTGTTCAACCCACTCAGCAACACTACATTATGTACTGTACTGTGTGTCATCGTGACCTGCATAGCTGCACGCTGGTCAGCGTCTGTGTCGGCTCACAAATACCTTCCGAGCCAACAGAAATCCATCATAGTTAGCAGATGAATGCATGTATGGGTGTGTGTCTGATGGAGCCGTGTACGTGCATAAAGGGCTGGTAGCCAGGAGGAATGTGTGCATTTTTGCAGTGCATTGCAGCGTGCTTGGACAATGAGTTACTGAGAATCATTAAACCAACAATCAATAACTCACTTGGGAGAGAAATGTTCTGTTTGAGAAGCACAGTCGTGTGTTCTTGCTCATGAGCACTCGTACGGTCGTCAGGAAATGTTGAGGATATCGTAGCTGCTCTGTGGCCTTGCTTGAAGTCCGTCCCTGCTGTACCTTTCTGTCAATAAGGAGGAGCAGGAGGAAGACGGGGAGGTGTGGGGGAGTAGAAAGGATGAGGAGGAAGGGAGATAAAGAGGAATGGGGCGAGGAGAGGGAGATGAGGAAGAGGAAGTGTAAGGGAGTCAGCTTTGAGAGGAAGAGCACAGACTCATTCACAGTGAAACAGAACGGTGCAGGAAGATCAGAGCGCTGTACTGCTGCACTTTGTCTAAAGACTAATACATTTTTGCAAACAAAAAAAGATCATGAACGCTCATATATAAATGTTTGAGCTTCTCTTTGCTGTTGCTGACAGCTCACGTTGGGCGGAGCTCCGGCTCCCTGTGACCCTGCACAAGATAAGCAGTACAAATATTGGACGGATGGATGTTGAATTCTGTCAGGTGTGTCTGATTTGAACTCGAGGCTTCCAAAACTTTCTGGCAACTTCTGCTGTAATGGAAGAAGATAAACATTTAGTCCTGTCATGTCAGAATGTGGACGATTCGGCAGGTCAGACAAGCATCGAACGCCCTCCACCTGCCTGAGAGGACAGTGTCTGTTGAACGAAGGGAACAACGATGCCGACAAAGAGCATCTCAGGAGCACCCAGCGATGTTGTGTAGCTTCACCACAGGATGCAAACATCCTCCTCATTTGGTCAGGCGGAAAGAAATATAACACATTCATTAGACAAGCGCTCTCTGTTTCTCTGTGTGTTATCATAAGAAGATACAAGAGGCTCCGCCGGCAGCTGTGACACACACAGCAGGGTTTGTTCTGCTCATGTGTGGGATACTGGAAGCTGCTATCAGTGCACCTCAGGCATTGTTCGGTCATTAGTCGACAGAAATTGAATCGCCCAATTGTCAAGCAAAAGTATAAAGATTTTCTAATTTCTCCTTTTTCCCTGATATATTTCTTATTAATAGTTACATGTATATGTTGTACGTGATGGACAGTTATCGAATGGTTTGTCAACAATATTGGAACCGTTCATAGAAACTGATATGTCCGCCCACCTACATGTCATATCATGAACATCATATGTATGCAAGCACATTTACCAGAGATCCCCCCCACACACACACACATGCACATGCACAAACTCACACACAAACACACACAGATGCACATATCAGCTGGGGCTATACAGACTTGAGAGACGGCTGTACCCCCGGCCCAGGCTATACCCTGGTGTAGCCTGTCTCTGACTGGGAACTCCTCCGCCTGTATCATGTCAAACACAAACACACACACACACACACACACACACTCCAAAAGCTTTCTTTATTCTGCGGGCTCCAGCTGGGTTCCTCTGCTAAAGAACAATTCACCCGTCTACATGACTCCGGATGATCGGTCTGTGTTTTACGTTACGGGATGTCTGTGACAAGATGAACATGTCTGAATGATGATGCCCTCATGACCTGCACACAGCAAACGTAGTCCAACAGGTCGTGCTCTATATTTCCGCCAGTGTGTGTTATGGATTTACGTTTTCTTGCGTCTGTCTTCTTTACATTCATCCTGAATGTGGCAACAGGCCACAAAGTAAACCTCCCTTTACCTCTGAATACACACAGAAACAAAACGTCTGCTACGGAGGAATGATGTCTCTGATACGGCCGTTCCAGAGGCGTTGAGCTACTCACGCACTCAATTGCATCCACTGATGAACTGATCATGTGTTTTTCCATCTCCTCTCTCTCTCTCTGTTGGCAGCCATGCGTCAGGCTACGACAGCGACCCCAACACCCCCATGGTGTACAGCTGCAGCACGCAGTACCGCATCCACACACATGGAGTCTTCAGGGGCCTACAGGTAGGACTCACCCCACGGCCACCTCCACAGAATGAAAGTCATCGAGGTGTCACGCAGCCGTTCTGTCTGCACACACAACATACACGTTTAATGCTTAACATCCCTGCACGTGTTGAATGTGAACACACTCCGTGCACCGCACAACAGCCCAGGAAGAACAACAGTTTGGGTATTTTGTTTAATGAGGAGCACTGAGGAGGACGAGGAGGAGAGCCTGATGCAATGACCAGGCTATGTGAATTGGAAATGCTGATATGTAGCAGAGCACAGATTTACAAAAACACACACATGCCAACAGAACATACATACACACACACACACACACACACACACACACACACACACACACAAAGGGATTTTTAAGAGGTACCTCTGAAGGCCAAGAGGAATCTTTTTCCACAGATCCATTAGCGGCGGAGAAACACACACGCACAAACACACACATATACAAATGGTTACACTGGGTAAAGTTTCCATACGACAACCAGCATGTTAATAAATCATTAGATTTTAATTATTGTCTGTCAGCAGCTCTAAAGGACAGGGAGCAAGAGATTCTCCAGACCTTCTGCTTCTGGTCCACAGCAGGACTTTCTCTCTCTCTTTCTTTCTCTCTTTCTCTCTCTCTTTCTTTCTCTCTTTCTTTCTTTCTTTCTTTCCATCTCGTCTCCACGTGTTCATTCGGTTCTGAAATCAATTGCACACAAACAGTCTGACAGTGTAAAAGAACAAACACGTGTTCACTCGCTTGTTTGCCTTTAAAGTTCAGTTTCAGAGCGACGTCCGTATGAGAGAACAGATCGAGCGTCCCGGCGACGCTTTGCTTCGTCATCCTCATGACGGCTTTACACTGATTCTCAAACGCTGCCAAAGGAAATACAGTTGACAGACGTGGAATTTCATTCAGTGTTTCATTCATGTCGGTCGACGATTCAAAAAACTTATTTCAACTGTTCGTTGAGTCTTGAGATCATTCGTGATGCTCCAGAAATCCTGAATCTGAGCCTATTTTCTCACTCAGTATGTCGGTTTTGTCGCTCTCTAATTAAATAGATAAGCCTGCAGCAGATTTTACACAAATTGTGTGCAACAAAATTAGTGACAACAATTCATTTATTCATATTACACTAAGAAATAATAAGTCATTTGAGAAGGGAATTGTGAATTTAATAATCAGTGTGTTGGAGCAGTGTAGTGGTGGACTCACACCTCATTGGGGTTAATGTTAATGTTTCAGTAGGATGTCGGTTTATTCTACCTGAGCCTTGGAGGAGGTCCTGAGAAAAGGAAAAGACAGATAAAGGAAATGGAATTAATTAGTTATTTTAAAATACAACATACGGGGTCGACAGAAAAAACATAATAGAGAAAACACAGCTCGGCAACTGATACAATAAATAAAAAGCTGCTTTGATTTCTTCTGCAGACGAACCGCGATGCAAAGAGTTTCTGTTCAACCATGTGTTGTTTCCTGTGACTCTCCTCAGGGGACGCCGGCCCGCAGCGAGCAGCAGGGTTATAATGAGGCGCCCCAGAGGGCGGCCGGGCTGAAGGCGTGACTAACAGCTCCCATTGGGCAGCAGCCAGTCTGGGGTCACTGTTATAATCGAATGAAAATAGATAATGAACATTAACCGTTTTATTATAATGAGCTCGCATGAGCTGAACAGATGACACACACACACACACACACACACACACACACACACACACACACACACACACACACACACACACACACTGACAAACAAACTGCCTGCTAATGTTGATTGTTGGTGTTTTTCAATGGTTCTGCTTTAAATTAAAGTATTTTGCCCGTGTGTGTGTGCGTGCGTGCGTGCGTGCGTGTGTGTGTGTGTGTGTGTGTGTGTTCAGGACGTACGCCGTGTTCCCAGCATCGCTCCGGCCATCATGCGATCAGAGAGCAGCGAGAAGCGTCCCTTCATGTGTGCCTACCCAGGATGCAACAAACGCTACTTCAAGCTGTCTCACCTGCAGATGCACAGTCGCAAACACACAGGTGAAACCATCAGAACGCCACCAGTCAGTGAACTGGCTGCTATTGGATTTAGATAACTGATGGGGTTTTTTTGCTCCATGATGAATGATGATACTGACTGACGACCATAATCTGAACTCTCCGTGATCCCTCCCGTCTCTGTCCAGGGGAGAAACCCTACCAGTGTGAGTTCACCGACTGCGGCCGGAGGTTCTCTCGATCCGACCAGCTCAAACGACACCAGAGGAGGCACACAGGTTTGATTCATTGCACTGCCTGTCTATATTTCCTGTCATTCTTTCTTTCTATTCTTTATCTTGGCTCTCTCCACTCGCTCTTCTCCGCTGTTTGCATGACAGACAATTCATGGACAATTGAGTCTTATAAAGTGCACCGTTTGTCCCAGCGTCACCCTCAGGTGAACGAGGCTTCTGAATGGCTTCCCTGCAAGCCGCTGCTCTACTGTATTTTCTATCTCTCTCTCTGTGCGTGTGTGTCTGAGTGATGACGAATATATGTTTTCTGTATGTTTGTGTGTGTGTGTGTGTGTGTGTGAACTTTCGTTCGATTGTGTGAACGTGTGTGTGTGTGTGTGTGCATGCAAACTGTACATGTCTTTAGGAGTTAAACCCTTCCAATGCGAGACGTGTCAGAGAAAGTTCTCTCGGTCTGACCATCTTAAGACACACACCCGGACTCATACAGGTAAAACAAGTGCGTAAACTTTTATTTTTTCATTTCTTCTTCATCATATGACGTTGACACATGTGTCTATACTGCAAAAGAATCACCATAATATTAAAATACAAGTGTGTATTCGTATATGTGTGACATTAGATTATAGATATTAAAAACAATGTTGTTCTAACATTGTTTTTCATTTCTTTCACACCCCTCCTCTCCTAATTATTCCCCTTCTTTCATTATCACCCTCTTCTTCTTCCTTTTCCAACCCGTCCATCCATCCCGCCTCTCTCTCTCTCTCAGGTGAGAAGCCGTTCAACTGCCGTTGGCCCAACTGTCAGAAGAAGTTTGCCCGGAGCGATGAGTTGGTGCGACACCACAACATGCACCAGAGGAACCTCTCCAAGCTCCAGCTGGCCATCTGAGCCCGCGTCCAGTCCGTGTCACTGTTTGTATGTAAACATTGGGGTCATGTCCGCTCATATATTCTGTCTCTAGTTAATCCAAACCTGCAGACCAGAGTGTCTGGTGCCCGTTAAAAGAGTTCAAAGACTGTTCTCCATCTTTGAAGGATCAAAATCGATACAGCAGAATCAGAGATATTCTACAAACTTGTACAAACCAGGCCTCTACATTACCCACAATGCAACTCATCTGCACCAACATGAGTTGCATGAGATGTTTGCATGTTATGCTCGTAGTGTCTAAAGTAGCCTTTGGTTGCTAGGCTACATCAGAGACCAGGAGCAGCTTCTGAAGCTGCAGTTACTGACTCCATCCTCACCTTCGACCTCAGCTGACACTGCAGGAGGGACGGCGAATAACGTCGCTCCCACCTCGTCGAATAGCGGCGCTATACGAGACGCAGTGGGCCTGAAAATAACTAATCTTATCCATAAAAAGGGAAGTGAGGAAGCATCGATATCTGATTTGAAGGAACAAGAAATTATGATGTCTTAGGTGACTGAAGAGTGGATGTTAGTGTCTTTTAGTATCTGAACCATCGACAGCGTCCGTCAGAATCTCAATGAGGTGAGGTGATTCTCTGTTGCCACACCCCCCCCCCCCCCCCCCCCCCCCCCCCCCCCCCCCC
>CAAKHC010003637.1:0-12572 GCA_901007825.1 Macroramphosus scolopax | reverse complement strand
TTTGTTGTCAGATATGATTAGCATTTAGTGTCGTCACCTTCAGCAGTCTTAACTTCTGATATCAGTGTGTGCATGATCATTTACAGGTCGATAGCGTCTGGAATCCTGAGCCATGTTCTGTCCAAAGGCTCTTCTCTTTCATCCCTTCACTAACTTGATGGATTCATCCTCTTGTTGTTTTCAATCAGTTCATCTGTGTTTTCTTGTTTCAGTGAAAAAAAGTAATCTTCTAATTGGCCACTTTGTTTACGTAGACTGACGGATGAACTGACGAGAATTGCGAACGGTGGAAGGACGGTGATTGAACCGTACGAAGACGTGTAGCTGGACCTGATCTTGACTTTCAGACTTCTAGTTCAACTCCTGCAGCTGTTATTGTTACAGTGTTGTAGATGATTCCTCTGATGTCCGGATGAACTCCAGATATTCACCTGCACCGTCACATGAGAGGAACAAAGTCAGCTTCTTGAGGAGAAACATCCGGTTCATCTGTAATGTCTCGATCACTTTGTCTTTGTTACTGTTTCATATCTGCAGTCATGCTGCTGCTGATTTTTACCCACTCGACCTGTCGAACAGCATGCCGAGCGTGCTCGCCGGCGCTGTGGCATTTCAGCAGGGTGTCGGGTTCACATTCGGCCCGCTGCTGTTCCACTCAGTTATCATGCTGCTTGGAATGCTGTATGTGCTCTCGGTATAGATCCCGGCAGATTATCAACATGTATTCAGAGTCTGACTACAGTATCGTCATATTCTATAGAGCTGCAGCCATGTGGAGCGAAACCATCGACAGTTTGAGACAGTCTGGACTCTTATTGGTGATTTAACATATCAATAATGTTCCTCTGACATTTGTACCAATTAAAGTTTGTGATTAAGAGGCAGAATATCACAGCTCATCAATGTTAAACCCGACGGAAACAAAATCACAACATACGTAACTACAAGTTCTATATAATCGATCAACAGACAATCTATTGATTGTAATTTAGCTTATTGATTATTGATTTTCATTGTTCATCAAGCAAAACATTAATTGTCTTCAAATGTTTAGGATTCCTCGCTGATCTTTCTTTATGTTGAAAAAAGATCGATAGACTGTTCAGATCAGTCTGTTTACATGGAGTGAACTCGTCTGTGTGTGTGTTAAAGCTCCAGTTTGGTCGGAGGTCTAATTTGACCTGGTGGTACAACGTCTACGGTCACTAGTCAAAGTTAGTGTCCAGCTTCTCCCCTGTGAACTCATGTTCCTCATGTTCTTTTGGCTTCTCTGTGTCACTTCTCATTGTGGGACGTACTGTAGACGTGAGAGAAGCAGCCTGGCGGCTGTTATGTCATTAGAAACACTTGATTCTAGTGTCAGATACCAGAGGATCTGAAGCCCTGAGAGGGCACATATCTCTGCAGGGGAAGATACTTATAGACGGAGTTCTTGTGGTTGCACGAGTTGAGGTTGTTCCAGAGGGAGTTGAGAGGGATCCGCTGGTTTAACTTCAGCCGTACGTCAGAAGTGTGCTAGTCCTCTAATGATGCACATGAGAGGCCGTGTTCTTTGTTTGTACTTTGTGTCGTTGTTGAATGTGGTTTGTGTCTTCCTGAGTCGTCCTCATTAGCGGGATTACCGCGAGCGTTCAGATTAGAGACAGAGAGCAGCAGCAGAGGCCATCTGTCTGCTTTAACCTGCAGGAAGCTGCTCAGCTGCATCGGCCCGCAGCGGAGCAGCACTTGTCCGTCTCTCTGGACGAGTGCAGGTCACATCACATGCAGATATTTCTAGCAGATGCAAGATCATATAATGCGTCAGTAAACTGAAAACATGCAGGGTTGGTCCTGGCGAGTTCACTTTGTTTTGCTACTTCAATTCTCCAGATTCAACTTGAACTGGGATGTAAAGTGAGTTTGTAGGAGCCGTCAGTCTGAGTTGGGTCATGTTGTTGTTGCTCTGATGCCTGACAAGTCTTTCACGAAGCAGCGCAGACTTACAGTTAAACTGTTATTAGTGATTGTTCATTAGAAAGGAGTTTAGTCGGTCAGAACGATTAAGGAGACAGAAACTTGTTTCATTTAGGTTCTTTCTCTAACTGGTTGTGTCCAGTGTAAAAATCGAAATAATCACAAATCCTTCCAACACGTTAATTTACTCATGGCAGCCGTCTAAGAGATCAACTGCACCATCATTTTTCTTTTCATTTTGCCGTCCCCATGCATTCTGGGAAATGTAGGGAACTGTGTCAGTCACAGAATGACACTTGTCATCAGTAACCTCTGGATGTCTGTGTCAGTGGTCTCCCCGACCTCTGACCTGCTGCGTTGTTGCTGTTGTCATGTTGTGATTAAAGGAGGTGAAGCTGCGGAGAGGGAGGCGGTGTATTGGGGATTATCAGGCTATATTTAAACCTTCATCCTCCTTAGACGGAGTCGACCTGCTCACACAGCCGCCTGACGCCGGGTCAGTTGAGCTGCTGCTGTTGGAACATCAACTACAAGTGATCAATACGTGTGTTTCGTCCTTTTATATAAAGCCTTTGAAGCCAGTTCTTGTTCTTCTTACTATCTGTTGTGTGATGCATCTTTCCTGTTAGTATTTAAGATCATTGAATGTTTGAAAGTCACGTGACGCTGTCAGTCAACAGTTTTTGGTCGAAGAAGAGCTCACATTTACTATACTTCTGTTTATTCTCTTGATCGATGAAGAGTAAACGTGTACGTTTAAGTTGCTTGGCCTGTCTATTACCTGGACACACAGAAATGAACAACGTATGAATGTTCTCGTTTCAATACCGATTGTGTTGTTTTGTTTCCTGTCAGGCAAAGTGGGCGAGCCGGTCTACTCTCCTGGTCACAGCGGCTCGCAGACGACGTCGCCCGTCACCCTGCCGCCGCTCCGCAACAGCAACCTCAACCCTCTGACGGTACGCACACACATTTACACACCGCTGTTCTCACAGTGAATCAATCATCATTGAGAAATATAACAATATTTAATATAAAAATGTGATGATTTGCTGCTTTTCCTCTGTTTTTATGGTGTGAATATTTTTGGACTTGTGACAGTTTGCGTATGAAGACTTGTGATCTCTATTTACTGGAAACAGTTTGTTTCAACCTTATCGTCACTTGCTACACTTAATTTCTTTCATTCAACAGCTTCTGAAGTTGTAGACTTCATTTGATACGTATCAGAACCTCGCTGGCTACAGTTAGCGTGTAAGCCTGCTGCTAGCCTGCTGCTAGCTCTGAGCTGGAACAGCAGGGACAGTTAGCCGTAGTCACACAGCTAATAATAGCTGTTTTAAACAGCTGATTGGTTTAAAGGACACACACACACACGTTTAAAGGACACACACACACACACAGGCACGCACACACACTGATGCAGCATTTATTTGCTCCTAACTGAGTGATCGTTGGTCTTCATATCATCTCTGCTATTAGCATATTAGCATTAGAGGCCTTTATGACAAACCAGAATAACTTTAAGTGGAAATAGAGAGAATGAATTATATATCCTGAGAATTAAGACCGTAGTGCAAATCAATGAACTGAGAAAATAATTGTCAAGATAAATAATTTCTGCTCTCAGTGAGACAGAAACACTTCAGTTGGTCAATTCTCTCTCGATTTACTTCCTTATTTTTACACCACCGCTCCCTCACTGGCCACACTGCAACTATACACACACACACAGGTATACACACACACACACAGGTATACACACACACACAGAAATAGACACACACACACAGGTTTATACACACACGGGTTTATACACACACACACACACACACACAGGTAAACAGTGGGACTTTGAACTGAGCCGACAGAATACAATATCTGAAACCGAATGCGCCGCTGTTATCTGAAGGGACCCAGGTGTGCTTGTCACCACGGCAACAGGGAGTGACTCACTGGGCGAGAGACGAGGAGACGGAATGAGAGCGAGAGAGAGAGACAGTATGAACACACCAATAATTTGTGGTCCTGAATGATCTCAGTTTATAACTCTGATACTTTCCAGTCTCATTCACTGGTGCATTCAAGGACAATCGGTCACCTGAGAACCAGCTGCTGTTGCTTCTTATCAAGTCAAGGGTTTATTATTAAAGTAAAAGAAGTGCTGACAGTGACGGAAAGAAAAGATCAACACTTGTAACACTGACACAAAATGTTGAACTGTCTTTTCTGGAATTTATTGTATTAATTAGTTCCACAGCATCCGCGGGGCTTTGCTGATCACATGTCCTCGTTTGTTTCCGCTCAGGGAGGCTCTAAAGCCGCCATGTCAGACGCCGTCCAGCTGTCGTCGCAGTCACAGGTCCACATCACACAGCTGTATGAGGAGAACACCAACAAGCGTCCGGTTCTGACCTCCCAGCCCAACGGCCTGGCTCCACTCAGCTCCAGCCGGCCCGGCCTGCCCCTGCCGGACCGCCAGACATCATCAGAGCCCCCCCACCACTTCCGCCAGGGCAGCGCCGCCTCCATTAAGTCAACAGATGGCAAGCCAAAGCCCGCCCCCCTGGCGCCGGACCAGGCCATGAAGCAGTTCATGTCCAAAATGTCGTCGTTCGAGCACCACGAAGTCTTCAGCTACTCCGAGGGTGAGCAGGTTTGACCCTCCAAACACACAGCGGCGGAGTCAGGAACCTCCTGACCACATGACCCACAGTAAATTAAAACAGATTGATAACGTTCAGAACGAGACTGACAGATGAACTTGTTCTCTACCTTCTCTGCAGTGTACTTTGTTGGTCCAAATGCAAAGAAGAGGTCAGGCGTCATGGGCGGAGCCAACAACAGCGGCTACGACGATGACCAGGGATCCTACATCCACGTCCCTCATGACCACATCACGTACCGCTATGAAGTCCTGAAGATCATCGGGAAGGGGAGCTTTGGACAGGTGCGACTATTTAAACAAACGTTCTGTCCTGCACCTCGTTGGACATGAGAGGAGCCTGGTCATAAGACACAACCGGCACATCCTGATGATGAAGAAGAAGAAGACTATTCTCATCCTTAAAGTGTCGAACATAAATCACACATTTGTGCAGCTTGTGTATCAGTCACATACTCACACTCACACTCGCCTGTCAGCATCTTGAAAGAAATCTATTTTCTTCTGCAGTTCTCCGTCTATTTAAAGGTGCAGTCAGCTAGTTGTCTGCTCTGTGTGAACTGTAATAAAACTCTTCATCTGCAGTCGGGTCCTGAAAATGGTGCGTGCCATACATGTCATGCAAATACTGTAAAACATGGAACACTCCACATGTCTTAATTCATTTACTGCTGTGAGTTATTTGGGTGAAGGTTGCAGTAAATATAAACAGTGACAGGAGCCGTCAGGTTAAACTGAAACTCTCTAATAAAACACTGAACACTTGAAGGCTTCAAACTATCCATCATGCAACACTCTCTGATAGATGTCAGATTCATGCAAGCTTTGTGCTGCTGCTCCCCCTGCAGGTGGTGAAGGCCTTCGACCACAAGTCGCAGACCCACGTGGCCCTGAAGATGGTCCGCAATGAGAAGCGGTTCCACCGACAGGCAGCCGAGGAGATCCGCATCCTGGAGCACCTGAAGAAGCAGGACAAGGACTCGAGCATGAACGTCATCCACATGCTGGAGAACTTCACCTTCCGCAACCACATCTGCATGACCTTCGAGCTGCTCAGCATGAACCTGTACGAGCTCATCAAGAAAAACAAGTTCCAGGGCTTCAGCCTCCCGCTGGTCAGGAAGTTCGCCCACTCCATCCTGCAGTGTCTGGACGCGCTGCACAAGAACCGCATCATCCACTGCGACCTCAAGCCCGAGAACATTTTACTGAAGCAGCAGGGACGCAGCGGCATCAAGGTGAAACGGCAGCTTGGTCAGTGCTGACGCCCACGAGTGGCCGTTAAGATCATGTTTACAACATCTTGTCTTTCTGCTCGTCTGTCTCCAGGTCATAGATTTTGGTTCTAGCTGTTATGAGCATCAGAGAGTTTACACCTATATCCAGTCCAGGTTCTACCGGGCGCCAGAGGTTATTCTCGGTAAGGAAATCACAAGTGAATGAACGATTTCTGTCCAGCCCGCTTTCGTGAATAGTGAAACTGACGACTGGTTCTCTCTGCTCCCCCTCCAGGCTCCAGGTATGGGATGCCGATCGACATGTGGTCTCTGGGTTGCATCCTTGCAGAGCTGCTGACAGGTTGCCCGCTGTTACCGGGGGAAGATGAAGCAGATCAGCTGGCCTGCATCATCGAACTCTTAGGCATGCCCAGTCAGAAGCTCCTTGACGCCTCCAAGCGAGCAAAGAACTTTGTGTCGTCTAAAGGTTATCCGCGGTACTGCACTGTTACCACGCTGCCCGATGCTACCACTGTGTTGAATGGTGGCCGCTCGAGACGGGGGAAGGTACGCGGACCTCCGTGCAGCAAGGACTGGAGCGCGGCGCTGAAGGGCTGCGACGACCCACTGTTCCTGGACTTCCTGAAACAGTGTCTAGAATGGGATCCGGTGCTGAGGATGACACCCAGCCAGGCACTGCGCCACCCCTGGCTGAGGAGGCGACTCCCCAAACCGCCGACAGGAACCACTGCGGGGGACAAGACCTCTTCTTCCAAACGGGGGGTAGCCGACAGCTCCATCACCTCCATCTCCAAGCTCACCACCACCTCCTCGACCACCACATCCTCCTCCACCAAATCCAGGACTAACTTGGCGGCGATCACAGACGCCAACGGAAACATCCAGCCTCGGACGGTTCTGCCCAAGCTGGTCAGCTGAGAGTGAACGCGCCCCGCTCGCTGTGCTGGGGAAACAACATGAGCTGTGTTCACCACCGGCCGGAACTGAGTAAAACTGGAAAGGTCCAGTTTTGAAGACCGTTTGTTTTTTATTTTTGAGCTAGTTTTCACAGCGTCGGGGTGCGTTCAGGACTAACGCTGTCGTGGAAGAGTAACGTTTGAGTGAGGACACGTGCTGAGAGGCCACGCTGGGACGTGTTCATGCAAGTGAGCTGAAGGAGAAAAGTATTGATCAGTTGTGGTGCGTTCAGACGCCTCAAGTCGGCAGTCCTGTCAGAAAACATCATGTGAGAAGTGACCACATGTTGTCGGGCTGCGTGGACAATCAAAACACACCACAACACTCCGAACACATCACACACAGAAATACACGGTGCTGACGGAGGGAACAAGGCTTTTTGTTTGTTTTTTGCAAATAATTTATATAGATGAGCTGAACGTAAAATACATGATTAGACACCAAAAACTTTCTACGACCTTCGTATTGCACATTTGTGTGTGTCAGGACAACAGGAAGTCCTCACAGAACCGGTTCATGTTGGTGATGAGCTGACGCATCCTTGTGATTCTAAGGTTTCCAGTTTCATAATAACTATGAAACCACAGTTTTACATCTATATTTCCTCAAATATCAGCCAGGTCTCATAAAGCATCTGGTGGTGTGTGGACAAGAACCAATAATCACCAAACTCAATTACTTTCTGGAAAAATAACACAAGAAAGCTGCTCTGCGCTCAACTTTTTTTGATCCCCAAAAAACAGAGCAGATCAGTAAATATGTTTAAAATGTTTAAAATATATGCTTAATTATGAGCATATACATTTATCAAAGTCAGGGAAGTATGAATTACAAGGACACAATTTGAGGAAGTTACCTAAATGCCTCCTAAATTAAAAAAAAAGAAAACTACCAACCCAGACTGAACTATGTACCTGTTAGGTAGCTAACATTAGCATGCTAGCTTTGTGCCTGTCTGTTGGCAAACTGTGACCTGACTAATTAGCACAGGTGAGTTGCACAGCTACCCCTCTGTGCTCAGCTGTTGTTTTGCTACCTATTTACCTTTTAGCTGGCTAGCAGTTAGCCTAGCAACCTGCTGTTTGCCTTTGTGGCAGTCTGGCAGCTAGCCTTAGCCTTTCTTTTAGCCATAGCCTGTTAGCTCCTCACTGCCTGGCCTTATAACGCAAAGACAGAATGACACAACTGCTCCGATTAGGAGTTTTTATATGCAGACAGACGAGCGGGGGGAAGAAGGAAATAAAAAAGAGAAATATGTTTAAATCAGGGAAACTAATGTTTTGTTCCCAGTGTAACTAACAAGGAGGGCAAACTGGCTGCTGAAAGAGCTGTGAAGAGACGAGAAGGTTTTAATGGAGTCATAGAGGTTCTGGAAACAATAGAACTCTGTGGTTTCTACTGGAAGCTGCAGACGAACGTTAAATTAGCGAACACTTATATCTGATAGTTGGACGAGATCAGGAAGCTAACTGGAGCGTTGTTTGTCTTTGACGGGTCTGACTGTTTTTTTTTAAGGAACCGACTTTTTAAATCTTTTTATCAGCAAATGTCTTGTGAGGAACAAAAAGTGGATCATTGTGAAGTGACAGAAGAAGATTAAGGAATGATGGAATGAAATGAACAGTTAAAATTGGAACTGGTGTCGGGGCGATCAGTCAGTCAGTCATCGATAACGATCAGAGGTCAGTATTGATAATCAGATCTGTCAGTGCGATGAGGGGCAAGATGATTCTTATTTATTTACTACACGTTAATGAATATTTATTAATCTTCATATTTACTATGATGTGCAGTTCATACTTGAATGTGTGTGTGTTGGGTTGTATGTAGCAGTGTGTATGTGCAATTTTTTAAAGCGTGTTCCCTCAAACACACACAAGCAAACACAACTGTATCTGAACGCACTCTGAAAGCAGTTTGGCTCCGCCTACTGAAAGTCATAAGATGATGATGATGATGAAGAGGAGGAGGAGGTGGTCGTGTGTGCCGTCGGCCTGGCAACCGTGGTGTAATGTAGCACACAGGAATTGGAAGACATGCCGTAGAACACACAAACACTACCTGCTCCGCCGATCTCAGGGGAAGCTCCGCCCCCTCCTGGACAGAAAGGAAACAGGAAGTGACTGAAGGAAGTGGGGAGGGGAGGTCCTATGATGTTTTTGAAGATTAGTTTGTTGGTTGAGGGGTGGTTTCTTTTCTTTTGTTTTTTTTGTTTGTGTGTGTGACGGAGTGCTGATTCGTAACTTTGTGCCTTCAGGATCTCATCGCCATGCCACGCCCACCTGACACACACACACTGACACATAATTATAGTGACGCTGTCGTAGCAGCAATCACTGAATCTCACTCAAATGCAACTCACTATGATGTCATAAAGACTCTTTAAGCGAGTTTTAGTGGCCAAAGTCTGCATTCTTATTGGCTGCTGGTTTGCTTCAGCACTACCCAAAGAGCCCATGTGACCTCTGACCTCCAACCCCCGAGGGAAGTGTGCACTTTGAAGAAAAGAAGTTAATTATTCCCCTCAACCACGTCAGGCAGTGTTTCCCCTAGAAGTTTCCGCCAATCAGAGCAGAGGATGAAAGATTTCCAAGATCAGTTTAACTGGTTTTAATTAATTTTAACAAACTTTTTTTAAGCAAAATTGTTCCTGACCCAACGTTTATATTAATGTTTACTCAACGTTTGGTTACGTCGGTGCCAACACTAATTTTCTTTCAATGTGGCTATGGTGTAAAGTAGATGATCCAGTTTAGTTTTTATTTCAGTCTGCATGAAATGATCCGTGACAACAACTATACGTGACAAGAACAATATGTGATAACGGTGACACAGGATAACAATGTTCGGCTCGCTCTGTCAGCGCAGGAAGTTCCCCCGGTTGTTGGAACGCAGCATTAATTAACGTGTGATGTATGGAAGCTCTTGTCTGCCAAGGAAAGAAAATAAACTGAAGATTAGAATGATGAAAATATGCACAGTGATTCTAAACTGAAACATAAATGAGTATGTTTTAAATTATTTGTAATAGGAGATGTCTAACAATTCTGCCCTCAACATATGAAATTCTGAGTACCGTGAGTATTTTTATGGTTTTTATTTTGAACATTTAATCTATTTATTGTTTCCTGGCAGCTTCGGGCTTCCATATTGTTTACAGAGCCAGAAGAGCAGACCGTAGCTTTATACTGATTAGCACTGACATCAATACGTGTTTGTGTGTGTGTGTTTGGGCGATGGGGGGGGGGGGGGGGGGGGGGGTGTAAACCTGGCTGCACAATGTACAGACACATATCAGTCCACACTTGTCGCCTCTGAAAAAGATGGTCGACACCTGCTGACGACACGGCGAAGCTAACACTAGCCAATCAACTGCTAGCGTCCAAATGCTAGCTGCTGCACTGACGTTTATATGTGCAGTGAAGCTAACGCCAACCCAATGCTAACAGTAGCACATAGCAAGCTTTTACCTGCCAACTGTGTTGAGCTCTTCACAGAGGTGCTAGCTGCTAGCGTTAGCATGGATGTGATTTTAAAGTGTGTGTGTGTTTTTTTTATGTTGGTACCTCAAACTGCTCAGTTATCATTATTCTGATTATTACTGTTGTCATTGTTGTGACTAACCACCAGGGCATTTGGTTGTTATTTACCAAAGTGCATTCCTTTACAATGCTAGCTCATAGCTAGCTGCTCCAACAGATGGAAGACAGGAAGTGTAAAGAAAGTCAATACATCGGAAAGGAAAGTAGAACATTTTAAATTGTTTCTGTTTTTATATAAAAATTTGTTTTAAAAGGCTGCAGCCACACAGGAACTTCTGGAGCAACAGAAAAAAAATAACCTTGTTTGTGTGCTCCTGTGTGAGAGCAGTTGTAGTCCATGATAGCTAGTTTGTTAGCTACTCGCCAGCTAAGTTAGCCCGCCAGCGAGTTAGCCGGCTAGCTTAGCTTCTGTTGGAAGACCACAGAGAGCCGCTGTGTTTCTATAATGTTTGACATCTGGATTTTATTGTGAATTTTATTTGTACGTAATTGTGGAAAAACTATTTGAATTTTTTTGGGGGGTTTGAATGCGCTGCTGTGCCACGCGGCGGACAGTTTTACATCGTACTGTATTTAATGTACAGAACACTAAAGTTGACATTTTTCTAGTGAGCTTTTGTTAAATTTTATTGTGGTGGAAAGTTATTATAATTATTAATAAAACAATTTTATTGATCATCGTATGTATTGTTATTTCAGTGAGTTTCATTAATAAATACTATTATATAAGTTATAATTAATATGTGATTAAAAAATTTATTTATACTAACTTTTAGATTTATATTACATTAAAATGTATTGCTAAGTAACAGGGTTACTGCAGTTTGTCATACCTATAATGTACGGTAAATTAGTTCCCTCCATGATCTGGGTTTAAAAATAGAGTTAAGTTAAATGGTAAATGTTCCACTCTCTTGTCTCCATCATCCGTCCAACGCAAGCTTACTAAATACTTCATGTCCAGCTGGAACTCTCCACTTGGAATCCCAGAGGGAGGTGGATGACACCTGTCCCACGTGGATTTACATTAAACAAATAAGCTGAGTTACCATGACGACACAGGCGCTAATGAATGCAGTGTAGTCAGAGAGGCGGCTGTGACATCACAGCTCAGTAACAACCAGCCAGGAAGCAGCAAGGCTCGCTGTCATGACAACCAGCACACATGACAGGAGCTGCTGATGGCAAGACAGTGTGATGTAAAAGTGTCAACTAGCATAACCTTTATTTACAATAATGACAAGTTATGACCAATCAGTCAGTGTCAGAGAAGTTAAACTATTAACATTACAGTGTGTGTGGGACTCTGATGGAAAGGTTTCAATGAATATCTCCAGGTCAACACACACACACACACACACACAAGCAGTCACACCTCTTGTGTTGCTGTCAGCTCCCAATGATTTACATAGAAACATCTTTCTGTCAGCACACACCGACAGACACACACACACACACATACACACACCTCGACCCCGAACATCTTCTCTCACACAATCACATTTCTTGTTTCACACTCATTCTTCCTCTCCTGTCAGTGACAAGTCGTTCTCCATGGTAATGACTATAAGCGTCGATGGGATTGGAGCAGCTGTGTTCCATGTTAGGCGTCAGTTACACACAGATGCTACTTATAGAAGCTATTTTTATTTTAATTGTCCATTTAAAGGGCCACTCCACTAATGGAGTTATGGTTATTATTTCTTAGCCATTAAATCAGTTGATTGAACTCTTCTGCTGCCACTCGGGAGGAGCTCAACCCAACACCCAAATGATGAACCAGTAAAAACAGGACGACTGTGTTGCCAACAGAAGGTCTGGGATTTTACCACAGAAGATATTTGAATCAAATTTCAGGCAAATCTCCCAACGAAAATGCAAACTAGTGTTTGTTTTCATCCACAGCTCCAGTTTGATGATTAACTACCTTTTGATATGGAATCAATGAATCCATCTACATTCTGTCTGTATATGAAATATATGACGTTTGTATAATAGTTTGATCTGAAATCACCAATTAAATCATTTCAGTCTGGAGACTCCGACAGGATGAACCTTCTCCTCAAAGCTGAGTCAGTTAACATCTCCCGGCAGCTCGACTGTAGCGTGTTGATGTAGGCTAAGCTCCTCTCTGTTTGGGTTGTTTCCACTGTCGTGGGAGGGGGTGGGGGTGGGGGGGGGGGGGGTTCTACTGCCGCTCTGACGTCAAACAAAAGG
>CAAKHC010003636.1:95082-126066 GCA_901007825.1 Macroramphosus scolopax | reverse complement strand
GTATACGAAGGGGATGTAGTATTATTACATTAATACATAAATGTCTAGCCAGTTATTGTGTATTCATTGTCAATTTAATTTGACTCTGTTTTACACATGTGTTTGTGCATGAGTTGATTTCAGTTGCTTACTTCTTAGAAGGGATGACGGGGATAATTGAGTCCTTTGTTTGACTGACTCTGTTGGCTCCCTGCTTTGAATGAATGGGATACTGCACAAGACATAATTTGGTATCAAATATAAAAGCCTGTCAGCAACAGCAATACAAATGAGACCCTTATCTGATTTGTTAATCCCCAGTACTTCCAGTCATATGCCTTCGAGATGTGGAAAGCCAAGAGGCTGAGGAGGGAGGTAGTATTACTCTGCGCTGTGAGATTTCTAAACCTGGACTCCCCGTCGAGTGGAAGAGGGGAACCCAGGTCCTGACTTGTGGAGAAAAGTACCAGATGAAACAAAAAGGATTCAGTTATGAGTTACAGATCCTTGATTTGAGACCTGAGGACACAGGAAACTACTCGTGCTCTTCAGAGGACACGACAAGCTCAGCCTCTATTAAAGTAAATGGTAGGATGGAGATTCATCTCATCCATTCATGCTGTCTGCATCAGTCTTTCATTCGATGTATTGCTCCTTATCAATACATTTTTTCATCTCCATTCGATACTTCTTAATGTACGTAGATACAAAAATCTGTGGTGTGTTCGTTTTATTCATCAGCTCTCCCAGTTACTGTCACAAAAGAGCTGGAAAGCCAAACAGCTGCTGAGGGGGAGAGTGTCACTCTGCACTGTGAGCTCTCTAAACCTCATGTTCCTGTGGAGTGGAGGAAAGGAGAGCTTGGTCTTTGCCCATGTACCAAGTATGAGATTAGACAGACAGGACGCCTCGCCACACTAGTAATCCATGATGTAGACAAAGATGATGCTGGATGTTACACATGCGACACTGGTTACCATCAAAGCACTGCACAAGTAGCTGTGACGGGTACGCTGCTTTAAACTTTACTTTTTTTAAAGGAAATTGTTCTCTCACACTAGTGTTTGTTTGAAAATATGAACGCAGGCAAAAACAAATGTAAGATATGCTTTCACTGTGTTAGACTTGAAGGTCTTTGATGGGGTCCTCAGCAAAAGGAGGGATAGTTTAATTAACTTGTATATAATTGAGGGTCACATCAGTGATGCTGGATAATTTTTCTCATGTTTAACTGCTCGTGAAAGACATCTGAACGCATCATCAACCAATATATTTGTAGATATAAAGGTCCCTATTTCTTTTTTACCTACACAGTATATCGCAGGCTATAAAACGCACCAGTTCTCAGTTCTCCCAAACTTTCTCCCCATTTCCTTCCCTGCAGCCCAGCCTATCCTTTTCAAAACGAAGCTGCAGAACCTTGAAAAACAGGCAGGGGAGAGCGCTAGTCTTCGCTGTGAGACCACAAAGCCAGGGGCTAATGTGATCTGGAGATACGGTGACAGGGTGCTGACATCCAGCAGCAAGTATCACCTGAAACAAGAAGGGACGGTAGTAGAGCTTATCGTCTTTAAACTGCAGGGAGCTGACGCAGGAGAATACTCCTGCGATACAGGCAGCCAGCGGACGTCAGCTTCCCTCACTGTGAAGGGTAGGGTCTCTCTTCATGACCTATCTGGATGGTTTTATAACATGCACCTTCTTGAGTCACGTCTTTTTGCTTGTCTAACCACTTTGTCAACTTTTACAACAAAAAGACTTTTCTTCAACTTGAAGTGCATCAACTTTGACATCCAGACATCCTGTTTTGGGTTGTCATGACTACATTTGAATGTTCAAATGTTATTCCCCCTCCCACATGTGTGTTCTTGCTTTGCAATTCACAAAGCTCACAATTCTTCACACTTTTCTGTTTTGTTTGGTCACTTATCTCACCTCATCATCGTGGTTGTGTCTGATCACAGTATTAACACACCTCACTCTGTCTTTCTTCACATATTTTCTATAACCGCTTCTTAGAAATATGTGAACGTAATCACACTTTGATAAAATTTATCTTTATCTATGTCCATCACTTGCTCTCCTTTGCTATCAAATATATAATTATGGTGTTGGATTCGTTTTTCAAGCAGAGGTTGAGGTAACAATACTGAAATTCCTGGAGAGCTGCGTCGTACGTGAGGGTGAAGATGTCCGCTTTGAGTGTCTGGTTTCTCACGAGGAGGCGCCTCTGACCCGATGGACACTGCAGGACGTCCCACTGCTGAATAATGAAATGAATGTTATTAAGACTGATGGCCGGGCACACAGCCTCACACTCCGGGGCGTCACCACGACCGACTCAGGCACAGTCACTTTCTCAGTGGGTAACCACACTTCCACTGCCTCTCTGACAGTCAGAGGTAAGGGAATTATTTAGCTCGCCATTTCGCTTCAAGAGTAACATTTGGAGTTCTTCTGTTCACTTGTCTATATCATCCTCCTTGTTGGACAACAATGTTTTTCCCTAAAAACAATTCTTCCAAAATTTTTCATTCCTGAAGGCTCACTTTATTTTACACTTTTCTCTTTCTTTGGACTTGTTCCATATTTATGTAATTTCCTTAAGGTGCACTTTTCCTTGTCATTTTCATGCACCACCTACATGTTCATTCCTCCTTCCATTGTATTTAAACTAACTACATCTCCCTTGTCCTTTTCATCTTTTGGTTCTACTGATGATTTTTTGTGAGTATTTTTTGTTGAAAGCAAAAAAATTTTCATCGTGCAATTTCATTACTTTTCTTACCTTCATGTACTCTGTACCTATGATAACCTGAACTACCTGAACCATTTCATCTTTGACTGTCAGCAAACAATCAACCACTGGTTACTTACCAGTTCCTCCATGTTCTCATGTTTTGTTTCAAGCTTCTTGTGGGATTATTGGAATTGTTAGTATGAATAGTGTTGTTGAGGAGTAGCATAAAATTGTACATAATTGTTAATAATTCAAAGTTTTAATGGTCTTCCTGGCAGCTGCACCTGTATCATTCAAGAAGAACCTAGAAGATCAAGAGGCCACAGAGGGTGACAAGACCAGCCTGTCCTGTGAAACATCGAGCCCCGACTGCAAGGTGACCTGGTGGAAGGGTTCAACTCTGCTCGCCCACGGAGAGAAGTACAAGATGGAGCATCGAGCCACCACTCACACCCTTATCATACACAAGCTGAACGTGGAGGATACTGGGGAGTACACCTGTGACACAGGCGACAAGAAAAGCACCGCTACTGTGACCGTGAAAGGTAAATAAGGCCGTCTTCATGTCATCTATGTCTGTTGTCTCGTCTTGTCTCAGTGCTCACTGAGGTCCGTTTTACATTTGATGATGTATGACGTATCAGATCAGGTCAAACTGTTACAATTGTTTTCAGTCATGTTTGAAAGTGTTGCATGCTAGAGCGTAGTATCTATGTTCCCCATAAGACACTTGCATGGAGTAATAAGTAAGTATTAAAAGTGTGATTATTGGTGACGAATAAGCCTTGTGGAAGCCCTGCTGAGATCTGATCACTGACCTCCCACCATCCCATTCGCCCTCAGAACATGTGCGCGTCGTCCGAGAACTCTGCGATATTACTGTGGCTACCGGGCAGGATGCTGTCTTTGAGGTTGAGTTGTCTCACACTGGTGTGACAAATGGGGAATGGTGGCTTGGAGACAATCTACTGCAGAATAACGATCTGAATCAAATGAGTAGCCAAGGTAGAGTGCACCGTTTGGTCCTGAAGATGGTAACCACGGATGAATCGGGAGATGTTGCGTTCGTAGTGGGAGAAGAGAAGAGTGTTGCCTGTCTTCTGGTTGAAGAGAAACCCAAAGGTAAAGAAGATGACACGATGACACGAGTTTTTGTCCTCATCTTTATCGACCATCAAACAGCTTTATCCTGGCAATTGGAAATCTGTTGGCACGATCATCTTCAACATCTTTTTAAGTTTATAGCATTTTCTTTAAAAAAGAAATGCTATTAAATTGCCAACAAAATTATTACTGTTCATTGGATACAAGTAATAATTGCATAAAAGTTGGATACTTATGACCACTTAATGTATTATCAGTTTTATAGCCTTGTTTACGCAAATAATTTTGTAGCCACAGTTATTAAATTACTTTTTTGGGTTTCATATATTCACAGTGCTTATTCTAGAGAAGCCACATAACACTCTGGCATTAGAGGGTGAAACTGTCACTCTGGCGTGCACCATCTCTGACCCCAAGGCGACTGTCACCTGGGTTAGGGACAGCGTAGTCATCAAAGCGGGTCTCAAGTATGACCTCAGGAAGAACGGAGCGTTCCAGCATCTTCGGATCCACAACCTGGTGCCTGACGATTCAGGAACGTACACCTGCGACACTGGGGATGCACAGTGTGAGGTCAGCTTGACAGTGGAAGGTAAAGAGTGAAGCCACCTTCAAAAATCTATTTCCTTTTGAACAGATTCAAGACTGTGGACCAAACTAGGATTAAAAAGACCCAACTGAAATATTCTTGAACATTCACTACTCCTCTGCTCATCAGCACCCTTGTCTTAAGTCAGCAATGTTTTCCTTGTCATTTCAACTATCGGATGCCGAACCTTCCATCTCAACATCTGACGCCAAGCTTTGCCATTTCAAATTCTCACCAGGTGCCCCAGCTTTCTTCAAGAAAGAGCTCAAGAACCATGACGCTGTAGAGGGTGATGATATTACCCTCCACTGTGAGCTGTCTAAGCCAGGTGTTCGTGTTGAGTGGAGGAAAGGAGGCATGGTCCTCCAGGCTGGTAAGAAGTATGAAATGTGGCAGGAAGGTTGCATTCAAGAGCTCTGTATACGGAACCTGGATCCAGAAGACAGTGGTTACTACACCTGTGATGCAGGGGACCAGCTCACTACGGCTTCTTTGACAGTGCAAGGTAGCCCACCGCAATATTGTTTCGTTAAACAAAATATACATTGTAGCTAATAACTTACTTCATAGAAAGATTGGAAACATAGTACGTATATTTACATTGATTGCATTCACAAATAGGATAGCAGGTGTTTTTATAGCAGGCCTGCGTCTTTCTATTCTGTGATGTGATGTGATGATGCATGTTGTCATGTTCTGTCTGGTGTAATGTTGTTCATTGAAGTTGATGCAATGCTGACAGTGATCAAGTTAGAGGCTCAGTGTGTGCATATGTGTATTTTCAATCAACAGTGAAAGAAGTCTTCATTGTGTCTGGTCTTAAGACAAGCGATGTTTTTGTTGGCGAATGGGCAACGTTCTCCTGTCAGCTGTCCGGCAAGGCGCCTGGCAAGGTGGAGTGGTGGCTGGATGGCACGCTGCTGGAGAACGGCCCCTTTAGTGAGATAGGGCTGAGCGAGGGCCACATCCATACACTCACCTTTAAGAACCTGGCTACAGATGACTCGGGCTCCGTCATGTTCAATACTGGCAGTTTAACGTCAACAGCAAAGCTCCTTGTCAAAGGTATCATAATACAAAGAGAAAAGCAGAGAATCCATGTCACACTCTTGTTCACCATGCAGAAATTAAATTAGACACTTTAAATCTTACTGTCATAATAATTGAAATTAATTTTCAATCTAAGGTATTTTTAGTACTATGTACAATATATTTAATATATGATGATAAGCATTTGCATAATACCATCTTCTTCATGAATCTTCTTAAGCATATGGGTGCATATTATAAATCCTGATTGTTTTGTTTGAAATTCATGAATAGATACATAGATGAATTTGATATTTGAATGATTTTACATGCATGAGCAACGTTGATTCTGATATTAAAAAATAGTGATATAACAGTGATATATATTTCCATGCTGGGTGATCTAATACAATTAGTCCACACACCTGGGTGGAGCACTACAGCAAATTCTAATTAGAGTAGAGCAGAGTGATTTCTATTGAAAGACATCTAGAAACATATTGACAAAACTAATTATATTTCTGCTCTCCCCCTGGATGATTTCATCCTATGTGCTGTATGTCAGGCTGCTGAAATGATAATCACGATTATGTTTCTCACTTTTGAGATCACCATCATCTATCTCAACTTGTCATTAATCTTAAGGATTGATGTGACATAAATTAAATGTGTCAGGCACGAAGAGACACCTGGGCTGCATGGGCTTCCAGACACTAAATACATTATAAACAACAGCAATAACATAATGGGATCAACATTGTATTAAGAGAGAGCAACGATGGCTCTGCTGCTGGAACAGAACAGCTGATGTTGCAGTCAGTCTGACTTCTATTCTAGGTATCAAAGCTTGTCTCTATTTTACCAACTCTTTCCTATCTCTACATAAATGTACTGTATTTGAAATTCCTTTAGAGTACATTCACCGATTGTTGAATGCATGAAGATTACATTGTCAACACGTGCACACTGTAAGCTGCATCATACAGATGCTTTGGATTTGGGTTCTGCTTCTGATGACAGAGTTTTTGAGGCAGAGACCAGCCACAACATGCTGGGAACATTTGTTGCGATTTAAGACTTTGATTCATTTTTTCAGACAAGCATGATCGTGATTATTACACGGTTAAATGTGCAGCTCTATCTCTTGGTAATTCAAATGTTTAGTGATGACCATGAAGATTGAACGACATACAGTAGGTCTGGTTTTGATGATGTTGAAGTTTGGTTCAAGTTCATTTGATGGACTAAGTGAACCTATAAGTAGTCAAACCAAATGTTGTTTTGGTAAAGTGCTGCTCCACCCATCCATTGAGGCCAGCTGCTTTCTACTACTCATCCTTTACTCTCACCTCCATTGTGCCATTTCACTTCCCACAATGCCCCTAACCAGCAACCACCAAAATCTCTAATGGAAATTGCATCCACTCTATCATCAATGGCCAGCATTTATTGGCCTTTGGTTTGGACCTGAACCTTAACTGTTGGGCTTTTTCACCCCCTTATCAATTTATATTTTCATAGTACATGAGAGTGGTTACAGTAGACATTGAAGTACTGTAACATTTGGCACATTCCATTTTTACAGGAAAATCCCTGAAAACAAATTAAAATCCCGCACATTTGAATATAACTTCAGGGTTTGTGTGGGGGTTGTAAAGCCCATATATCATTCAGCATGTGCTGCGCATATTCTTTAGTCTTATGGTCAAGCCCTGAACCTATGACCCCTGACCCCAACCTCAGATCCCACAGTTGAAGTGGTGAACGACATGGAGGACCTTCAGGTTGTCGAAAACCAACCGGCTGAGTTCATCTGCCAGTTCTCAAGGCCAGTCAAGGCTCAGTGGAAGAAAGACGGGCAGCCGTTGCAGCCTGATGGCCGAAGGGTGGTAGTGGAGCAGGACTGGAGTGTGGCTCGCTTGTACATTAGCCGCGTGTCCACTGAAGACAGGGGAAGATATTCCTGTGAGGCAGAAGGGACTTGTGTGTTTGCTTCACTTCTTGTGGAAGGTGAGCTTTCCTCCACATGGAAAGAGCACCAGGCTTGAAGGAGTGTCCTGTGCTCCCTCATACCTGTGAATTCTGTGCCCCAATACACTGAGCAGCTGCTGATCATCACAAAGTCTGTTCACTCTCAAGTCCTTTCATTTTCATGTTGATTGTGCCCCATTTCTTTCTTTTTTCCATTTTCTACAGCCAAACCTATTGACATTGTCCAGGGCCTGGAGAATGCAGAAACCTTTGATGGAGGTGAAGCATTGTTTGAGTGCGCCCTGTCTCGTCCAGAGAATAAAGATTGCCACTGGCTTCTCGACAACAAACCAGTGAAAGAATCACGTAATGCCGAGATTGTGTCGTTTGAGAGTGGCCGTCGTCACCTGCTCCTACTGAAAGAGTTGCGTGTTGCGGACAGTTGCACAGTGACCTTCAAAGCAGGCACAGCATCCACGTCTGCTCAACTCTCTGTCAAACGTGAGTCACTCAAACGAATGTCTCTGGACTTTGAAATTAACTAACAATATCTCATATTTCACTATGTGAATTTTTTCTTTTTCAAAAAGGCTGGCAGCTGGATGTTGTGAAGGGTCTGGAGGACAAGGTAGCTGCGGTGGGAGAAAAGGTTGAGTTTTGTGTCGAGCTGACGGAGCCTGTCCCTGCTGCAGAGGTAGCTTGGTATGCTAATGGAGTTGAGCTTAAGCCCAGTGACCTCTGGGCGATGAGGGCTGATGGCTGCGCTTATCGCCTGGTGCTGAGACACGCACCGCTTTTGCCCCAGCAGGAAATTACATTTGCAGCTAGAGATGCACTCTCTTTGGCCAAGCTCACCATTATCAGTAAGTCTTTCAATATTTCATCTCTTTAAGTGGCTTAAGTCTTTCTTTTGTTAACCATGTTTTTAATCTTTCTTATTTTGCAGAATTTCTATACTTTTTAGTTTGGATACATTCTGTACGTAACCGTGTTTCTCTTTAGTGAAGAAACTACTTCACCACCCAGTTATGTATTCTATATGTGCTGGTTTTAAGATAGCCTCTGTGGCAATTTTAGCTGGATAGGAGGGATAGACTAAATGAAATGGAGAGGAGGCAATGACAGATAAACATTGATATCTGTGTAGTTCTTGATTAGGGTTCCTAAGAGAATCTATCGTAACTCCTGCTACTTTCTTCTAAACAGCTGTACCTGATCCTCCAGAGGACCCAGAGGTCCTCATTAAGATGAAAGAGTCTGTCACCCTCTCTTGGTTCACTCCTCTACATGATGGAGGGAGTCCCATTCTTGGCTACCGGGTGGAGATGAGGCTGGTAGACAGTTCACTCTGGCAACCATGTCAGTCTGAACCTGTGGTCAACACAGAGTTTGTGGTGGAAAATCTTGTCCCCGGAAGTGGCTACAGGTTTAGAGTGGCAGCCATCAACAGAGCTGGGACTGGAGAACCTGTGGAGCTGCCTCAGACGGTGCAGCTTGGTAAGTGGAAGTGCGGTCTTGTTCATGAAATGGTACAATCTTTATCCAGGGGTACCTGCTTGTTTGCAGGGGGATCCTACTTATTCATCGCAATTAAATGCAGATTTTTTTTTTATTTGAGATCATAACCCTTGCAATTGGCTTTGTAATTAATTATTGTTCAATCATTTACCTCTAATTACAATGTTTATTTGGTTTCATATAAGTCAACTTGACGAATCGTCATGATTTGCCCCAATTACATGATCTTCCAAATTCTATTGTCGATATACAGCTCGGTAGACATATTACTCTCCAAAATAAAAAAAAATTAACAAATAAGCATTTATCATTGCAAGATGAAATAAGAAGAGTTATGACACTAAGTTGGTGTTGCGCTGCGCGAAACTTTTAAAAACATTTGTCACATGTTGGTTATAGGTACAGAGACAGAACAGGTAGAGGCTGACAGCCTGGGACAGCCTAGTCTACCTCCAGAGGCTGCTGAAGAAGGCGATGTCCATGAATTGTGGGAGGCGTCAGCAAAGAAAAGACGCATGAGTCGAGAGCCCACTCTTGACTCCATCTCCGAACAACCTGAGGTGGATGGGAAAGGTAGCAAAAAAACAACAGAACAGAAGGAGCAGAATGCATCAGAGAAAGTGGAATTGCATTCAGCGGAGAAGGAGCAGGCCATTGTGCCTAAGACGCAGAAAGAGTCCAACTTGCCCACCAGCTCAGAGGATGAGTCAGTGTCTGGGGGTCCCTCGCTTGTATCCTACCTTAAGAAGAGCAACAAGTCGTCTGTGACCATGGCCAGTGACACAGAGACAATGAACACTGAAAAGTTCTTTGCACATTTCAAAATGACCGAACAGAAAACTGAAGTGACAACAACTATGCAGACAAATACAAAGCTGGTGTCAACAGAGGAGACTGACATCTTGGAGATCAGTAAAGAGGATGAGCCCGAGCTCAGAGATGCTGCCATTAAGATTCAAGCTGCCTTCAAGGGTTACAAGGCCCGGAGAGATATGCGACCTGTCCTAAAAGAGGTATTCAAAGACCAGACCAAAGAACCTAATGGCACCATACATCTGGAATGTGTGTCAGAAGGTAAACCTGATAAAGTGCGTTGGTTGAAGGATGGAGAACCATTGTCTGATGGCAAGCACCACCATATTGATATCTATAATGATGGTACATGCTCATTGGTCATCACTGCCATTACCACGAAGGATACGGGAGTTTACACTTGTGAGGTTACCAACAAGTTTGGAGTCTCCTCTCACAGTGGCAAGGTGACAGTGGGAACAGTGAGAGAGTCGTCTGGGCGACGCCCACTGACAGTGGGTTACAGTGCTGACAGTGAGCCTGAAAGCTCGTCAGGTAGTGAGATGGATGACTCACTGAGACAGGCAAGTAGACGCCTCAGGCGCCTGTTGCGCACACGTCTCCCGCCAGATGTGGAGGAAGAACCATTTCTTAGTGCAGATGAAGGAGACCTGCACCCCCCAGATCCTCACTCGTACCGCGAGGATGAGAATTACATTTACATTCGCTTTGACACATGGACAGATGCTGAGGTTGCTTCGAAGAGGTTCCAGGAGATGTTTACAATCCATGGAGTACCTGTGGAAACTACCATTCTGGAATCAGGACCTCTCAAAGTGGAGCTGCGAATTAGAAAAATGGACTACACTCAAGATGGCACAGAAACCCCGACAGAAGAAAGACAACCTCCTGCATTTATGACTGGAGCCCCTGGTAAAAAGAACTTAGTGTCACTCCTCTTTTGATCAATTCTATTTTCTAACTATCAGCATCTCTTTACTTTCCGTCTTCTTATGTGCATTCATGTGCTCATTACTGTGTTTGTCACTGACGCTCAGTATACCCATCAACATGCACAGTTTATCCCTGATTCAAACTTGTTGATTTTCTGATCATTTGTCGCCCAGCTGCTCCAGTCTTCTTGACAGAGTTACAAAATCAAGATGTTCCAGACGGATATCCAGTCAGCTTTGACTGTGTGGTGATTGGCAAGCCCTCTCCCAACGTTCGCTGGTTTAAGGATGGCAAATTGCTGGAGGAGAATGACCATTACATGATCAATGAAGACCAGGAGGGCTGCCACCAGCTGATCATCACCGCTGTGCTGCCCAGTGACATGGGCGTCTATCGCTGCACCGCTGAAAACAGCAGCGGCATCGCTGCCACCAAGGCTGAACTCAGGGTTGACAGTGAGTTCATTTACATCATATGCACTTGTGTGTTTTTAAAAAAATTGCAAGAGCATTTGCCAACATTGTTTCTGAGTAAATGCAAATATTTATGGGGTGTTGAAGTTGTTCTAGATAAGTTAAAATGCCATCAAAAGTATTCTATAAGATTACTATACAAAGCTGAAGTTCTGACTTAAGGGAAAGAATATCAAAGTAGATTCAAGATGAATCAGTGTCTTCCTTCTTTTACTGATTGGTGTTTAATGCAGCATGAAAATACTTTCCATCAGTGTCTTGCAGCTCAGATTACGACACTGCTGCTGATGCCACTGAGACATCTTCGTATGTCAGTGCCAAGGGCTACGTGTCCAGGTGAATTTACTATCAACAGTTTACTGCTTGAAAAGATATACTGAAAAATATACTGTATGATATTTATGCGAGGTACGAAGTACTTTATATTTAGTGTTCTATTCTCCTCAAGCAGGGAGACTGAGATCTTTGAGTCTGTGGCCGAAGATGATCAGTTACCAGTAGTTGTGGAGGAGCTTCATGATGTTTGCGCCAGTCCAGGTTCACCTTTTGCAAAGATGCAGCTCAGAGTAAAGGGTATGTCTTCTAAACATCATTTTATGTGTATGTATTTTACGCTTTGTGAACTTACACAAAGGTTTTTATAAATAATGGGTGTTTCTCAAATGTCTACTGTCTTCTAGGTTTCCCCAAACCAAGAGTGTATTGGTTCAAAGATGGCCACCCTCTGCGGGCCTCAGAAAGGATTCTGTTGCTGTCACAGCAGGATTTTCATGGCTTGGAGATCCGTGAGGTGAAGAAAGAGGACATGGGGGAGTACTCAGCTTATATCAGTAACGTGGCCGGTTCTGCTTATTCCTCTGGACGACTGATTGTTCTAAGTGCGTACACCTGATTGGTTGACCATACAGATTGATATACTGACATCATTTCAAGATTTGAGATTAAAAAGTGCATTCAAGATGCTTACAGATATTGTAATAACTTTGCTTTATAACAGGGCCAGGGGAGATCATGCCAAAGGAAAAAAGAGGTGATTTGACATCTATCCTATAGGCTTGTTACACGTTCTTTACAGGATATAATATTTTGTTTTCATTGTCTGAACTCTAGTTTTCTTAAACTGCACTTTATTTTCACAGACCCTAAGGAGCCCTTGGTGCCACCCCGCTTCCTGGAAAGGTTTAGCAACAGGAAAGTGAAGCAAGGAACCAGCCTGACTTTATCTGTCAAAGTAGAAGGTTGGTGCACATTAGCGTTGGTGCAAAAAGTGTATAATGTTAACAATATCAAACCCCAGTGATGCAATTGAATTGATGCTGTCTGGAGAGGCATGGACTATAAATTCTTAATATAATAATAATAATCGCCTCTTTCAGGGTCTCCCACTCCTATGGTCTCTTGGCTAAAGGAGGAATCAATGGAAGATGTCCTGTGGCTCAAACCTGATACCAAGGGATACAAGCTGGCTAGCTCTGGGCGCCAGCATAGTCTCATCTTGATGGACGTGGGAATAGAGTACGCTGGTGCCTATACCTGTATTGCCACAAACAGGGCAGGACAGTCCATTTGCACTGCCCACCTGGAGGTGGATGAGAGTAAGAAAAAGAAAAATCATCTATGTTCTTTATATATTTCTGATAATGACCAATGAGTATATACGTATATATTCTGTATATATCAAGTACAAACACAATTATTGGACAAACATTTTTACATCAACATGCCAAAGAACTTTTCGATAAAATATCTAATGTCACAGTTTTCATGCTAATATTTATATTAATTATTTCATATAACTTAAGTATGATAAGATGATGTTTGGTGTCATTTTAAGTGGCTTGTTAATACATGATTGCTTTCAGAGGTCATATTATAAGTATTTCTTCCTCAGCACCTCAACCAAAGAAAGAGACCAAAGCCGCAGAGTAAGTTTTTCTTTGAGATATGAAATGCCTGAGGTACATAAAAGTATATATATACATGTATGGATTTATATTGGAAATATATTGAAGTATTGTCATATGCTATGCTCATCAGGATTGTTGGGATCACAGTCAGTCCTCCAGAGGAGGAAGCTACCAAAGGAAAAGGTTAGAAACTTTTATTTCCTGTCATATATCATTTTTAGTAATTCTGATCGGTGTTTATAGTAATACTGTATGTACTCTAATATCTATGGTATTCTCCCCTTTTTGCGATCATTCAAGAGAGTAAAATACCCTACTTAGGAGAAGTAGGTTCAGAGGAATTCCTCATGAAACTCACCTCCCAGATTACTGAAATGGTGTCAGCGAAGATCACCCAAGGTAAGTGGACGTCATGGATCATTCTGTCTATGCAGCTCAATATTAGATTGAAATTGTATTTGGATACATCACTTTCTACTGGAGTACCGTTACAACATGTCCATGGGGAATTCCAGACAGGAGGCTAAAGTAGGATAAAACCATATTTTCTCACAAAGGCCTTAAATAAAGGGATATTTCAAAACAAAATAAGTTTTAACTTCCAGTATCCAATACTATGACAGTAGAAGTTAGCCTAGCTTAGAGTAGCACAGAAAAACACAATGTCGTTTCAGATGAGAAAATAATTTTGTTTTATTAAATTGATTCAGATTCTTGTAGAAGTTAAGCTAGCTGGCTGTCTTTATTAGCCTCATTCTGCATGTGAGTGATACAAATAATATCCAGTGTTTTTTTTCTCAGGTTTCAAGGTAAAGAAAGTAAAATGACATACCATCCCATTTCACATAAATCATTAATTTTGTCCTCATAATACTTGCAACTACAATCTATTCCAGCCAAGACTACACCAGATGATGTCGCTGTTGAGAACATCATATGGTTTTATCCATGGTTGGGCAGATTAATGTAATCTGCGGGTCTATTTGATACGTGCAATTGTAGTTTGCACATGAAACTTTCCATGCAACATACCAGCTTCGCTAGTTGCTAATGATAAAAATGATAAGAACTATATAACTAATCCAGTATTGTGTTGGACACAGTGCTCACGTTAAAGGTGCAATTTGTAAAAATGGAAACAAGCAAACAACTTCTAAACCAAGAGGTATCAGCATATTACCAGAAAATTGGGTCGTCCACCCGTGTCGGCAGCAGCCAATAAATGCTAACTTCCTTAGCAGTAGCCACACGGGAACGCTCTCAATTTACAATAGTTAGAAGCTTTAGATAGTGCATTAGTTTCCTCCCGACAGGAGGGACAGGCACTACAATGTACAGATTTTTACAAATTGTACCTTTAAGTGTTTTTCTATATGACAGAAATATCAGAAAACAGGTTTGTTTGAATTCAGTGAATTCGGTCTGTTAATTCAAGAAACGTGAAAGTGTTCTTTAATCTGCACTCTTCAATTCTTGAATTACAATTTCCATCCCAATGGAGATGATACTCACACCAAACCTGACTATGGAGTGTTTATTCTCTGCTGTTCCAGTGCTTCTGTTCCAGCATGTATTGCTTCATTTTATGTCTATAGAACTTACTACCCCACCTTTCTTCATACAGACATCATCCCTTTATCAGTTCACCAGACATCAGTTTATTAATCCAACAGATTTAATGCTCATCCCATCATGAATTTGTTATTCAGACAGCGCACAGAATCATGAAGTGCTCCAGTGGATGAAAACTTGGCCCAAAAATACCAGTATGTATTCCGAGTGCATCAGTTTCACAATAAATTTACATTTTTCCACAAGTTATGGGATTTGTTAGGGTTTTTTTTTTATAGCATTAGTTCAATAAAGGAGATGACTTGTGGAAACAATGTAACATCTCATAAATATAGCAAAATATAGTCCAATGTTTTAATCTGTATCCCAACATTTCCCTCATTTTCTAACTCTGCAGTATTTGTGTTCGAGCAGTTTGTCCCTTGGCATGCTGTCGATAGCTCTGATCATCTGTCAAAAAGCGGCTTGAAAAGACTCACTTACAGCCTGAATACATGTTTACAGACAGACATGTATATGTAGAGCTCAGATCATGAATGTTATGTTTACCATAGATCTTTCTTGCACGCTGTCCCAATCTAACACGATTGTCTGTACAATAGTAAAGCATTTAGAATGATACGATTATTGTGCCTTTTTTGCACTAATTTAAATCTGCAAACTATTTATTGGCGACTAAAATCTGCATGGAAATATTGGAGTAATTTTTTTAGGAACATTACCAGGTAAATTTGCACAGATAATGCCATAATTGTTACACATTGCTTTAAATATAAGTTCTGGCTGAGTGTTCCTGCCTCAGCTGAGCTCTGACAGACTGATAGGATTAATAAGATCATATTCAACACAAAGATCTAACACTATTTCATCTTCAGCTGAGTAAAAGAATAAGTTTGAAAAAAAAAATATTATTTTACTGGTGTGTGCTGTAGTACTTAACACAAATCGATATCTCCTTGCTGCCTTAGCTTCACTGCGTGTACCAGCTGCTGACAGTGATGACGAGACTAAGACCCCATCACCATCACCTCATCACGGCCGCTCTCGTCCTCCCTCCCTCATGGCTGACTCCTCCTCGGAGTCCGATGAGGGGGATGCCAGGGGAGAGGTGAGGATACTGTATTGAGATGTCTTTATAATAAGTGGGCATATGATGCAAAATGTCTGGTACTAGTATTCAAAACATGCAATGCACAACGAAGTAGGACGATAAAAGAAAAGTATAGGTAAAATAAATGTCCTTCACGGAATTTTTGAATGTTGTCCTACCATGTGTTGTGTCATGAATATACATTTCGACAGATGTTTGACATCTTTGTGGCAACGGCTAACTACAACCCCACCATGGCAAGCAAAGAGTCCATCTCTCTGAAGGAGGGACAGTATGTCGAGGTTTTGGACTCAGCCCATCCACTCAAATGGTTGGTCCGGACCAAACCCACCAAAACGACACCATCCCGCCAAGGCTGGGTGTCACCTGCCTACCTGGACAAGAAACTCAAAGTAATGTTTTAGAATACATAACATGAATCCTTTGTTGTGTTGCCTTTGAACATTTTAAGCTAATAATAAGACTGTTCTTTCAGCTCTCTGCTGATTCGGGTGAACTTCCAGAGACAAATGTAGAAGAGGTATCTGAAGGAGAATATAAGAGGAAATTATTGTAAGTAAAATGGATCACCTCCCACTAAATAAATACTGAACCAGGAGAAAACATCATAACCAACATGCTTCTCTGTCATCTCATGTCTACAGCCAACTGATCCATGACTTGATCAATGGTGAATCAGAGTTTGTCAAAGAGTTAGACTTCTTCACACGCCATCACCTGACGCATGCCGACAGCCCCGATGCTCCGTCTGAAGTCGGCAGCCAGAAGGAAGCCATATTTAGGAACGTGGATGACATAAAGTCCTTCCACAGCAAGTGAGCTAACCTCCTGATGATTGGTCTTGTAACATATGTATGTATTGGTTTGCACAAGTGTCTTGGAATTGATTATCACCAGATGAATTTTCTCCACAATTTTGTTTGCAGGACATTCTTCCCAAAGTTAAGTGACTGTGAAACAGACGATGATATCGCCATGAGCTTCCTGAAGAACAAGGAAGGCTTTGAAAAGTACCTCCAGTATCTTGTAGGTCAGAGTCTGGCTGAGTCGGCTGTCAGTGACAAAATTGTCCACCGCTTCTTCAAGGTAACACAGCTCTTCTCTGATAGAACCTGTTCTTTTATTTCACTGTGGATTTTTCTTGTGTCAAAACCGATAACATTAGCTTTAAAATGTAAATTGTATTACTTTCCAGGAGTACAGTGAGAAAGAGCAAGCCAGTGCGGATCCTTCAGATCCACCTGTGCGCAGCATCAACACCTACATCCAACAACCGCTGGAAAGGCTACAGAAGTACAAGGTCTTTCTCAAGGTGAAAGCTTTGGCACTGAACATGCAGTCCCTCCTGTTAAGATCAGCTCTTTATGTCACAGATGAGAATACATCACTTACATATGTTAGGTTGAGTTGCTGTATCGCCTGAGTTTTAATATAATCTCCGATATCTTCAGGAGCTCATTCGAAACAAGGCAAAAAATGGCCAAAACTGCTGCCTCCTGGAAGAAGCTTATGCCATGGTGTCTGCGCTTCCTCAGCGCTCTGAAAACACCCACCATGTCTCCATGATTGAGAACTATCCTGCCACCCTGGATGCATTAGGAGAGCCAATCAGACAGGTATGTTACACTGAATGAGGAATTAGAGGCCTAATGTTGGATTAAATATACATTTTCTTTTCTGTCACCAGGGACCTTTCCAAGTGTGGGAGGGAGCACCTGGAATAAGGACGTCCTCTAGAGGGCACAATCGCCACGTTTTTCTCTTCAGGAACTACTGTATCATCTGTAAATCCAAGAGAGACAGTAACACTGATACACAAGCCTACATGTTTAAGAACATGATGAAGGTAAGAACAACTTCACACGTCTTCTTTACCCCTCATCTTTATCTTGTCGATATCCACAACCTGTGTTTATTATTCACCCTGTTGCAGTTGAATAACATCGATGTGAATGAGACGGTGGAGGGTGATGACCGTGCCTTTGAGATCTGGCATGAGCGTGAGGATTCGGTGAGGAAATACACCTTGCAGGCCCGAACTGTCACCATCAAGAACTCGTGGCTAAGAGACCTCCGAGAACTACAGCAGCGATACAGCACGCCTGCATGGAGTGAGCGGGACACACACAATCTAATATTCTTCTGCATTTAATAATCTCTTTTATCACCCCCAATTTCAAACATTGTCTTCATGATGAATCTGCTTTTATAGGTCCCCCTGATTTTGTGGAAATTCTGGCAAACTGTACAGCAGAGCTGGGACAGACCGTTAAACTGGCCTGCAAAGTCACTGGAGTACCCAAACCTGTGATCACCTGGTACAAAGGTATGATGTTGCACTGGGTTTTATTGAGTCATTTCCTCCACTCAATGTTAAAGTATGAATACATAATCTTAACCAGTGAGTGACAGGTACATTTAATTAATACATCACTCACTTATTATTGGTTGTAGATGGTCGTGCAGTGGAGGCAGATCCTCATCACATCATCATTCAGGACCCTGATGGTTCCTGCACACTGATCCTGGACAACATGACAGCAGATGATTCGGGCCAGTACATGTGCTTTGCCACAAGCTCAGGTGGCAATGCCAGTACTCTTGGCAAGATCACTGTTCAGGGTAAGTGACAAATACCTCTAAAACACCCAATACTATCAAGGGTAAATTCCGTATCACTCATATCATATCATCATTACTCGTTTCTCATATTTTAACATGTATTACATTTTTTCTTTTAGTGCCACCTCGTTTTGTGAATAAAATGAGGAACGCTGTTCTTTTTCCTGGGGAAGATACTCAGTTCACCTGCGTCATTCAGAGCGCCCCAAACCCGAAGATCAGGTATATTCACATCACTCAGTACATGAAATAATGTGTGAAATTATCGTAAGCTTTTGATTAAATTTAGATGGTTGTAATTATCTCTGGATGTGTGTGTCTGCGTGTGGTCCAGGTGGTTTAAGGATGGCAGGCTGCTGACTGACCAGGAAAAGTATCAGACCTTCAGTGAACTCCGCAGCGGGGTTCTGGTCTTGGTAATAAAAAACCTGACAGAGAGAGACCTGGGACACTACGAGTGTGAGGTACATCCGACTGGATATATATATATATATATATATATATATATATATATATATATATATATATATATATTATATTATGTTATAGTGGCTTTAAACTTCAAGAGAAAGAAAAGAAAACATTTACTGCATGTATTATTTCTATCCGGAATGTTTATTTTTAACCATCACTTTAATTAAGTGTATGATTTAACTCTTAAGTACTTGATATTAATTACACAATAAGTCATCTTCAGGAATCTAAAAATATATTTTCCATTGTTGTCAGTTGTCCAACCGTCTGGGCAGTGCCAAGTGTGCTGCTGATTTGGTTCTTCCCTCAGCTTTGTCTCGCTCTGGTGAGCAGACCATCACTATTGAAGGTAGGAACAGCTTAATACTTAATCTGTTAATACGAAAAAGATTGCCTTAATAATAATGTTTCTGATGCAATCAGCCAGATTTAAAGATACACAGTTAATGCATCTCATACTTGATAACTGATTTGTTAAATTGCTATTCTAGCTAAAATAAACTGTCTTTCTTTGCTGATTTAATTTTTGAATAATTCTGCTTCCTCCATAGTTACAGAGCAGGAGACCAAAATACCAAAGAAAACCATCATCATGTAAGTGTGATTAGGACTGTGATTAGGTCCATAAAGCATGTTGATTACCTGGTAGGACATGAGATCAACACCTACATACTGTAACTCCCTTGTGCATTTCATAGTCCCGCAATTGTATTAAGAAATTGTAATTGGCAGTAAGAAACTAACATAAGCTTCAAATCTCACGAAGATGAATTGTCACCGTCTAGAATCTTCAAGATGTTTTGTTTCAGGATAGTTTTACAATGTAGTTGTCGAGTCTGTGATACAAATGCAAAGATTGCTTGCTGTGTTCGTGTCGCTTACTGAACAGGAAACCTGGAGAACCTCTGATTTGGTGTTTGTTTGTGCGTCTCTCTCTGGCCCCATGTGTGCAGTATTTAAAGCCTGAGTGCAAATGATTGTATCACAAGGATGAGGAAAGGATGGGCTGTTTCCACCGGGGTGCTGTCTTCTTTAACTAGCAACTTTATTTTTAGTAACTTATATATTTAAATCCAAGATTTCAAACAGTGATTGTATTACTTTAAAGGAGGCTTCTGGTGGTATGTGACTTCACTGATAACAAATATTCCTTTTCATTTTATAGGGAGTCACTTTTTGACATATTTTTACATACATTTGTGTCGTCTGCTTCGTCAGTGTGAAGTAATGTAAGTGGTCTGCCTCTCCTTCTTCCAGTGAGGAGACTATAACCACTGTGGTGAAGAACCCACGTATGAGGAGGCACAAGTCCCCTGGTATGACCATTGCTGGGGCCCAACGCTTAGAGACTTCCACCCCAGAAACACCTGCAGCCAGGCTGAGGAGGATGCCCACTCCAAGGAAGACCAATATCCCAACCCTCTTTGTTACTGAGCCTGTGGGTGCTGAGGCCAGCGCGACGGATAGCCAGCCCAGGTGGGTTGAGGTAGAGGAGGTCATTGAGTACAAGGTCAATAAATCTCCCAGGATGCCCAGGAGAAGAGGCGTTTCACCAGCAGGATCTGATCGTGCAGCCGCTGCATTCAGAGCCAGGAGGTCCCCGCCAGAAAACCCAAATGCTAACAATTCCAACAACAAGCTTGTGGAGCAGGCACAGGCCCAGCTGCAAGGCAACGTCAACAGTCAGCCGCTCTCCTGGGAAGACGAGGAAAGCAGTGCTCCCTCTGGTTCTGCATCCGGAGTCATCGGGGAGCCACATGAGCTGTCATCTGTACCTGATACAGCTGGAGAGGATAGCGAGGACCTAGATGATCAACAAGCTCTCATCTTTGAACCTGACGATGAAGATGATTGTGACAATTGCGGAAATCAGGAACTGAAGATCCTGACACACGGGGGCCGTGTTCTGACCCTCGAGGACTTGGAGGATTACGTTCCAGAAGAAGGAGAGACCTACGGCTCCACCAGCACCAGTGACCCCCCTGCTGAAAAGCCCTGTGAGATTTCTGTGCTCCAGAGGGAGATTGGCGGGTCCACAGTGGGACAGCCAGTACTTCTCAACGTGGGACGGCCTGTTGTGGTCCCAAGGCAGAGGAGTGGCTTCTTCAGTCGCTTCAGGGATCAATTCTCCAACAGCCGTTTCTCATCTTCTGCCCCCCAAGCCAGTGGCGCACCGTCTCAGACAGAGAGGCATGTTCCCATTCAAGTAAGCCATGCAAATCTGGAGGTGAAGCCTTCATACAGCTCGGGAGTGCAGAGGGTTAAAGGTGGGCCGCAGAGCTTTAAAACTAAAATATCAACTCAGACCTATGGCTACACATCAGTTGGAAACCCAGTAACCCTTCAAATTGGTGATAATCTTTATCAGAACCAGTAGTTTTAAAATAACCGGAGCAGAAGCAAACAGATTTTATCACAAACCCTCATAGTCTTAAATGGGGACACTTTTGACATGATGAAAAATATATATCTAACTTGAAGTGTATTTACTGCATTAGACAAACAATTTAATTTCGGAGTTACCCAGTAAAAAACAATCTCATTAAGTCTTCCTCCGGTCAAATGTTCAGCTCAGATGATCTTGTCTTGGAAATGTGTAGGTAACACATTTCCATTTGCTACGATAACTGTGGCCAAAACATTCAAAAACATTCATATCATGACAATCAAACTGTTCTATTTCTTACAATATAGTCAAATTATTTACACCATCATCGCCTTGTAAACCTCAGACAGTAAACTGTATATTTCTGTAATGTTACATCAAAAAAACCAAAGCAGGTTGGTTGTTTTATGAGTCAATACCTGTTCTGACCACTATGGGGGGCTAATACCTGTGTTAGCATAGGACAACCGATCATCACAACTTTTCACCATGGTATAGTAAAGTCTCTACTCTGAACTGGGTTCAGACACATTATTACCTAAGAACTCTCTGACTTTTCAGTGTATTTGAGGCAAATTTTCCATAACCACACATTCTCTGAAACATCTGTTGATGTGAAAAGTAAGAATAAAACTCATGTTAACATTTACCACTGTATAGTGAACTGAAATGAATGACTAGCTATGTGGTTTAATACAAAATAAACATTCATTAATGTTAATTGAGATAAATCAATATAGATTTTCCTCAGTCATCAGTAAACTTTAATATACAGATGTTGGTGAATACAATTTCCATGACTTTTCCCAAACTTCTCCAGGCCTGGAAATTACCATTTTCGAATTCCCTGACTGTATATAACCCGTCTGTAGACTAGAGAAAGATGAAGAGTTGGACAATGCAATAATAAATGATGTCACTGTAAGCAGGTTTAAAGACTTGTAACTGATATATGATCTATACAATATGAACACCAAGAAACAACGGTTGAATATTTCCTCTGAAGTCTCTGTTGTTGCTTTGACTTTTGTAAAACACGACAAAATACTTTGTTTCACTTACTAACTTCATGAACTATGACCCATTATTACTTGCTGATCCAGGCTTTATACTTTATAAATGAACAATATATTTAGTCAATATATTTTTAGTTTTTACTTTTGTACCTTTCATGAAATGTTGCACATTGCAGTGCCTTGGATTCCTGGAACAGCAAAGAGTTGAAGTTCATGAATATTAACGAGATCATGTCTACACTTGTATGTCAGTGTTGCTTCAAGTTATTTTAAACAGGCAATACTCAGTCGAACTGATAAGACGATACCTGAGGTGTTGAAAGATAATCAAAGATGTGCTGCAAAATTATACTCAGTTGACTTTTATTATCGTTATTTTCATGACACCAGCTTATTATAAGCAAAGTATTAATGTTGAGTGACACATCTCAATCGACAGCTTTCATCTAATCATTTATTAGAGTGCAACTAATGATACGATTAATTGTGAATTTAATGCTGTACTCAGTTTGTGTCTGTTCATGTGGTGAAGTAACTTGTGACACCACAGGGAAGTGTAAGCGATAGCTATTTAGAGGAGTGACTGCATGTATTTGCTTTTCCGAAGTGGTTATCAGAGGAATCTGTGGTATTAATAAACAAAGAAACGTCTGGAGTGACTGCCTCCTTGATGATGTGTGGAGTTAGCGTTGTTCAAAGATCTTTCAGTCATGTATGATGTATTACAGCACCACCGTGTTAACAGTACCTGCTTGTACATGTGTAGTTTTTGACATGTTTGTTTTATCGAATGTGTTACATTTGAATTAAATACATGTACGACAAATTCTCATTGCTCTTATCTCTTAACCACCTTTGTGTTGTAACCTTTTATTGAAGTTCCAACAGTCAACATCATCTTGTGTACTTGTAAAACATAATGACATAACACAATATAACAAACCTAGTTAGCTGTTAAATGTCAAACCAGGCATGCAACTCAGCAAAGGAATGGGCCACAAGGTGCTAAGCATAACTGACTGGGTATTTCTTTATATCCATACAATATTAATTGATCTCTTATGGAGGATGCAAAAACAGATGCAAATAACAGATGATATCAATTGGTAAGGTGACAGGGTAACGCGTTTTCAAGTATGAAGAAGACTTATGGTGTGCTGGATTCTGTGACAGTGACATCATCAGGTGAACATGCCACTGGAGCTGTCTTAAAGAATCAAAACAGTTCACTGGTTATCATTTCACTGTACATTTGAGGCTGCAAAGTAACAGTTACATGATAGAAAAGTTTTACAAATGTACAACTTTAAAATTAGCGGCTTAAAGCTTGCCCCAAAACAATACTTAAAAAAAAACCAAGTAATTTACTTAAGGACATTACCTGTGCTAACATTCTCTATATGTTAGGGGAATATAAAAAACAGGAAGTTTAACATTGTGTTTTTCAGAAAACAAAACTTATGTGGAGTTAGCACATTAAATGATAAGTTACAACACCTGACATGGAAAAATTATTAACCAGAACTGTAATAGTTCTTGTTTCAAAAGTACAGCTGACGTGAATGTTGCCCTGGAAAATCAACAGCTGCCATGTTTCAGAGATCAGTCATACAGCTAAAAGTAATGGACGTAGGCCTCCTGAAACAAGGAGCCAGGGTGCGGACGTAAAACTCTCACTTATCCGTCATCAGTACTTTCCAAACACCATCAACACAGTATGACTGGGACACGTGTAGCGTAACTTGGTTCCGCTAACCTGGTGTGCTGCCCCGACCCCTGACAAACCAGTTTAACCACATGTTGGAATGAGTTAGACCTTATGTACGTCTACGTCTAAGTTGTGATAGGACAAAGCTGCACCTGTGATCAGTAAACAATGTCCTTTATACTGCGCTCATCCTATGAAGTAAGCAGTTATTGGAGTTTTCTTTCATACAAATTATCACACAATTCTGGGAAGCTATCAGGTAAAAAAAAAATTCCACTTTACATTTGATTTGGTAATAAGTACATCTAAACATCATGTAAACCTACATATTTAGGCAGCCACTGCGGGATGTTCTCTAAGCGTCACAGACTACCATCAGAGGGAATGTTCAAGACTGAAGTAGAGGTCCGCCGTTTTGAGAGGAGTGGATCTGTGGGATTAACAGGTGTTCTATGACGACATGTTGATTTTCTTGACATTATTGATTTCCTAAAGGGGGAAAAATGGCAAATTCAAAGTGAGATTTAAAGACATCAGGTATATCTGTGACATGCTAGATGATAGATCCATGTGCTCATGGATGCACCACTCAAAGCATTAAACCAGTGTTTTATGTGATTTAAAAATGTATTATAAGACAATGTTCTGCAATGGCAACTCACCTCAAGAAGAATGTCTTTTAACTTCCCATAAGCATCTTCCAAACTGTCGTTGACAATGATGAAATCAAATATTCCTGGTTCTTTACCTGGACGGAGATACACAGATGATGAACTCATGTTTTGACTAATTATGTGATTCTGAACTTTGACCTTTACAAACAGAGTGGAGGTACTTACTGAACTCCATATCCACCCTGGCTGCACGTAAACGCTTCTGGAGGCTCTCCTCGGACTCTGTTTTTCTGTCTCTTAAACGTGTTTCCTGAAATGGTACGATCACAATAGGGCGTTCATTCAGAAGTATGATTGGGATGTTGACCAAAATCAAGGTCACACCCAGAATCTGGAACTCTATAATTAAATGTATTTTCTGTTCTTACCAGGACTGTCAGAGATGGCGGCTGGATGGAGATGTAAATAGGGTTGAGGTCGGTCCTTTTGATGTTCCTCACCCCCTGCAATTCAATGTCAAGTATACAGATGAGGTTCTTGGCCTGGACGGCTTGCACGGCGGCTTTACTCGTCCCGTACATGTTCCCTGAAAACACTGCGTTCTCGATGAAGTCGCCTTTGTCGATGCCTGCCTGCATCACTTCGCGTGTGACATAATGGTAATCTGAAATTACACAAATAAACTATTAAGCATGTGTGGATTTAGATTGAGCCCGAAAGATTCATCGTTCAAGTGGTGGCCAAAGAGGAGAACACACGCTGCACCTTTGCCGTTCTCTTCTCCGGGTCGAGGGTTTCTTGTTGTATCTGAAGGAGGAAAAGAAGAAACGAGAAGTCAATTCATCCTTTACTCACTTAAAAATAATCTGACACCCTTTGTTTGATAACTGATTACTTTTTCTTTTAAATATTCTACAAAGTGAGTTCATGCTGCTTTACTCTTTCACAAAAATTATATAGAAACGTTCCAATGTTGGAACTTTTCCACTCACTGATGGTTAGAAAACTGTTCTTGCTTATTGTATGAGGTCTGTATTGAATACACATCTACTTTGAAACATCATCGCTGCGAACAGGTTTATCAATGCCAAACAAAAACAGGTTATTTGATTGCACATTCCTTGCCCGGAACACTTACGGGAGACGCTGAAGCCAAAGATACTGTCATATTCTTTCATGAGCTTCTTCAGCAGAGTGCTCTTCCCGGCCCCAGATGGGCCACAAAACACCACAGGCCTGGGTCCAGCCATAGCTGAAAAGGACAGGACAGGAGATTTCAGTACGGGACACAAGTAAGTGAGGCTGGAAGGATGAAGCATATCCACTGAAATCTTTATGCATGAGTCAGTGGATATGTAGGAGCAAGACTGTCTTTGCACAAACATATGGCTTTAATGAGAAATTAAAAACACTACAGTGGGTTAACATGCGCAGGCAAGCCTCTCTACGCTGGGATAAACATGATCATTTGGAAAGGCAGAGCTACAGATGAATCTCTCACGAGAGCAGAGGCAATCAGCTGGCTGCAAGCCGTGAGGTTACCATGGTGCCGTCGAGGATCAATTACTCACTAATTGTGGAGCCTTGTTCTGCTTCATATAGCAGGAATCAACACAACTTCTACAAACCCTTATTTGGATCGAAGGTCAATGCTGGGAAAATTATATTACTCTCATTGACATCATATCACTCTTAAAAATATTATATGACTCTCATTGCTACTACTCATGATTGTTTCATTTTCTTTTATCATATACTCATGCTTGCATACAGAAAAACATATTGTGTGAACTCAGCGTTTCAGTAAATGACCACCAGATGACTCGGCTGCAGAGCAGGAGATTCTCACCACCGCAACCCAACACTCACACATGCAGGTGGCATGTCAAGGCCGACTACGTGGTGACTCACATTTTCTAATTACATACATTACATACTAGAAAACTGAACCTCGAAGGACTGCCCTTTAACCATTTACTTAGAGACGACTTGTGTATGTAGCTGCTCCTTCTTGCAAGAATAAAACGCTCCATTTGAGACCAATGCTTTGCCCATAATGTTTCTAACAGTTAACCTGCTTTCTAATACAATATCCAATACATATCCAATTAGCAACAGCTTAACATGCACTAAAACTGGTCATCGAATGGCTGAAAATCTGTTCAAGCTCAAATCTTTCCAGCATCTTACCTTCTCCTGTGATTCACTCTACGTGAACCCAAACAGCAACGATATTTAGGGTGAGCTAAGAAGAAAAGATTTTTTTTTCCTCTTTATCTTTCCTGCGTACGCGGAGCTCAAGCAGGCAGTGAATTCAAGTGATCAGGCTGTGTTTGCATAAGGGAGGACAGACACACCCAGAGAGGGCAGGGCCATGTTTAAACATGTATGCCAAGAGTAACATATTGGGTGAATTATAAGTGATGATCTCATGTCATAAAAAAGTACCCACGGGTGCAATTTATGTTTAAAATCCAAAGACAATCGCTTTCGGTGACACCAGCATCTTCCAGACATATAAGAAATACAAGGTAAAGCAAATACAACTGTCTTTGGTTGAAGATTGGAGTCTATTACTTACATCAACGTCAGGTTTCAGACGTGTTGGTAACTTGTATGAAAGTGAAAAATTAAAAACAATAAAAAATATCTATGTCTAGATCTTCCCAGCAAGCATGAGGGATCTCTCAATAGCCAAAAATAAATTCACAATGAGCCTCCTGGTTGCCAAGCAAACAAGATGCAACGATGTTGTGTTTGCAGGTGCCGATGACAAGAGTCATTCTCCATCCCCTCTTGAACGCTTTCCATTAACAGCCACATGGCTATTTAAAGGTGGAGGAGTTCCTTTGTCAGATGCAAGTGAAGAGGCTTCGACTTTTTTAGAGACCTGCTCTAGTATCAAGCCCTAACCACCTGCCACAGGATCTACAAAGGAAATCATTACAGAAATTTGCATTGGCTTGCTTGTTTGCTGCTGCTGTTGAGTTTCAATGTGCAACTATAAGTTCATGACAATTTACAGATTACATTACAACTCAGATTAGTTCTAAAAATATGAATGGATATGTTTTAACACCCATAAATTCCACAAGGAAATTTCTTTGCCCCCTAGTGTAGCACCACCTCTAAACAGTCCTGGCACATGCAGGAACTGTAATAAGATCTAATTTAATTCTTTTATGACTGACATTCTGACACTTGCAGCCACCTAAAGTCCAACATGTACACAACCTTTTGTACTTCACTTTGAGCTGTGTGATAGGAAATGAGAGAAGTGAGTTTATCAGCATCAGCTGACACTGATTGGCAGCTGCACTGAATATAACTGTAACCACGAGCACTGAACACCATGTGACTGATATTAACCAGAAGAAAATCATGTGGAATCTATTAAGAATCGGTAATCGAGTAGTCCGTCAGGAGTTCAGCACTAGATCTCAAACAATAAGTCAAATACAATAAATCAGGACTATTTAGGTAATAATGGGATGTTTGCCAGAACGACAAAAGGAAGAACTCCACTGTCTGCAGTGCATACAAGTTCAGAAGCTTTTTTAATTATTATTTAATTACTAAGCAATTACCTTATGCCAAAACAATGACGTTTGTGTTCAATCTACCTAGAAACAAAGATGACTTAGTGATTATGTGGGCACACGTTCAACCGGTTTTCACCCTCATCCAATCTCTGAGCTCTTATTAAAGAGAATGTGAAAAGTGTCTGAAACGTGTGCTAGAATCATCTAAGAAATAAAGCTCAGGCTTTGCAAACTGTCCTTTGACTCAGACGAAGAAGCAATAAAATGGTATGCACGGAAATAAAGAGTTCTTTGTTTAAACGCTGAAGCAGCATTTCCTTGTGGACATGCGCATGTGAACTGAGATTATAAATGCAATAGATGTATTTGGGATGGTTATTCAAACTTAATTGCTTAGAGCAAAACGGGTATCAATAAGAAAAACGTAAATGATGCCAAATAAATGGCAGTCGTAGCTACAGCAACACGGCAGACAAATCAAACATATCGGAGTTGGATAGAGGAAATATATTCCTTCCTACCTGAAAATAGACGGGAAAAATATCTCATGTACATCGAAGGTTACTTTAATCCAAGATTATGGGCAGTCTTCGGAAGATTTTTCTTCCTCCTGTCCCTTAGCTGTGAGAGCCATTAAGGCATTCTGTTCCGTGCCTCCTACGTCATCACTGAGGACCAAAACGTCAACGCGCTCTATTCACGAGCGTAAGACGAACGTTATGTTCTACCAAACAGAATATACGAAATCCGCGCATTAATTTGAAATATATGCATCAAACGGCGTAGTTGCTTAAAAAGGGATTAAACATTTCCGTACGACCGGTTACTCCTTTGTCGCTGTTGTTTTGTTAACAACAAAGTTGCGGTTAACGGTCAGTCAATAGCCTCCTAGTTTGGATGCTAGCTTGTTCACACACCTGATGCTACTTCTCTCTTGTAGGTATTACCGACATCAACTAAATTGAGCTAGCTTAATTTATTAGTTGGATTAGTGGCAGCGGCAAAAAACGACACCCTTCGGAAGCAAGTCGCTCCCACAGACCAGGGGAAGTCATCTTACCAGGGAAAACTCCCCGGATGAGTGAACGATAGAGGCCACGGTGCTCGTGTGCCAATGTGGCTAAAGCTAACTGTTAGCCAGCAACTTTCTTGACCTATAGTCAAAACCAGCTAACATGTTTGGTTCTTCGAGATCGGGAGGGGTCCGAGGAGGCCAGGACCAATTCAACTGGGATGACGTGAAAGTCGATAAACACCGAGAAAACTATTTGGGTAAGTCAGTTCTCACGGCTAACCAGGAACATGGCTTAGCATGGGAGCTAATAACTGTCTGTTAAATTGCAACCAACAGAGATATTAATGAGATACAGTACAGTATGGTTTAAGAGCTTCACATGCTGCAATTCCGTAAGTTACCTTTTGTTGTAGTGTCCCTCATTACAAAGTATCTTGGCTGGTTAAGTTGCTCGGTCGGTCCGTACTGTTTGCTAGTCAAAGACCCTTCATTTCTCGCTCTTGCAGCTGACCCACATAAATCGGCCACGCGTTTGTTTGAACCCCCACACCTTTGTCAATACGCCATCCTACGTATGGGGTCATTTGTGACATACAAGGTTAAAATATTATTCAAAACGTATTCAAACAATGTGATCAACGAAACTCAATGAAAACTTTATTTAGATGCAAACGCGCTGGTCGAAACTTATTTTGGGACGCGACTAGTCCAAACGATTTTAAAGTTTTGTGAGATGATCAGGTAACTGGGTAGATGGTGTGCTCCAGGGTGTTTGCCCACTTAATGCATGATCAAAGCAATCATAAACAAAGCAAAATTTATTCAGATGTTGCACTTTGCACCATTGTTTACTGTGTAACTAGTTTCAATTAGCACAATAAATAAAAGTGGTATGGATTTTTTTTTATTGAAATATTAGGCTTCATTTGAATTCACAAAGAATTACAAAATACCAAAGCAAAGTCAAAGCCCTCACAGGTGCTACAATTTGCTCCTCATCTTCTCACTTTACAGCATTTTCAGGGTTTGTCCCAGAATTGCATGATTATTACAACTGTATTTCTCTGGTTCAAATTTGAAATGATCTGTACAGAACTGTAGAAATAACAGAAAAATGTTATTCCTAGTCAGTCACAATAGTGACGTGGATAAAATTCAAGGTGTACGTTTCAAATTTAATACAGATATATATCGTTATCATGATATCACCCATCTTCTAGATAAGAACTTGAAAACTGTTTATAGATAATCTGGGCCAACACAGCAAACACCTGAACAGTTAGGATACTTTCTCACACTGGTGCAAAACTAACTCATCTAATATTGGAGAATGGAAGTCCTGTTCAATGATTAGCAACATGGTGTCACTTGTCCAATGGTAATGTTTATATTATCTTACAGTATAGGTCATCACATTGCCCAACGTTGCATATCATCATATCACATCTCTTAACATTGCAATCCGCCATCACTCAGCCACCTTCTGTGTTGTCTGTAGGGAATTCTTTGATGGCACCAGTCGGACGATGGCAAAAAGGCAAAGATTTGACATGGTACTCAAAAGACAAAAAAGGCTCTAAACCTTTGACCAAAGAAGAGGAAATTGCTGCGGTTAAGGCTGCAGAACATGAGGCCCTGATGGCTGCCCTGTGAGTACAATTTCCACATGAAGAATTAATTAGCAAATACAGTACAATAAATAACAAATCCACATTTTCCCTATCCGTCTAGAGGGCACAAGAATATAAAGAGACAACCGACTGGGTTGACAAAAGAGGTATTTCCCTTTGCAATGTTTTGTTTTCATTCAAAAGCTAGTAAAAAGTTTTTTAGCCAACATTAAAAAGTTTACATTGTTCAAATTTCTT
>CAAKHC010003636.1:62274-95062 GCA_901007825.1 Macroramphosus scolopax | reverse complement strand
GTTCAAATTTCTTTAATTTCCCTACCAGGACCTAGTAGATGTTTGCAGGAGGGAAGAAGCTGATGGCGAAGAGAGAGATGTGGACCGTATCTCAGGCTTGGGAAGCTCCAGGTGATTAGATAATAATTAATTCCTTGTTTTATTTATTTGCATCTTTGTTAGAGGAATGGTTTTGGGATTCCGCATAATAAACAACTGGATAATATGTGTAGCAAAGAAATAGTGTAACCTCAGTCTTTAGTAATGAGTGTGTAGTTTTTACATGTTAGAATATGAAGCAGACATTAACAATCAAAAACATGTCAGGAATTATTACTCGCATAACAGAAGGCTCTCAAATAGTTTTTGGTCAGGTTCTGTCCATATTTTTAACAAATATAAATGTTCACCACCACAGAGGTTCTGTTTCTATGGTTTCTAGTGTTATCCTGTTTTAGAGCAAACATTGTCTGGAAGCATGGCAACACGGATCTCTGCCCCTCACCATATTCTATTTTTATTCTAATAAAACAATCCTCTTGACATTCAAAAGGATCATTAATAACCAGCTTAGCGCAGATAAAAGCTGCTTATTTCAATGCAGCATGATTGTAAAGTGCTTGTTTTTAATTTTTTTTTCATTTACAGTGCAGGGTCACGTCGAATGGTCCTCTCCCAGAAGGAAAAAGAGGCTGCTAAAATGGGCTTACCAGTTTTTACAGTAAGACAGACACACTCACATCCTAAGAAATGTTATTTCATAGGATCTACAACTTGATGGAATGTTTTAAAAATGCCTTCTCTTCCAGCACCATAAGTCTGGGATCCGTCCAGAAACCTCAACAACAAAGTCATCTGAAAATACAGAGCAGGGGGAGATTGAGCCACGGTGAGAATGCTTATGTGAATAATCAATGTACAATATACTGATTAACACCTGTATGTAATTCCAACGGTCCGAAACAAAACATGTGTTGGTATGGTAAACAACATGAGGACTTTCTACCCAATTTCCTATGTTATTTCCAGCATTAACATTGTCACTACCTTTTTGACCTTTTTAGGCAGGAGAGCAAAAAGAAAAAGAAAGATAAGAAGAGCAAAAAGAAGAAGGAAAAGAAGAAGAAAAGGCAAAGAAGAGACTCGTCCTCCTCTGACTCAGATGACAACAGGAAGAGGTTAGTTATTAGCCGCCACCTGAGGGTGAACATATTTGGAAAGCACCTCTGACATTTTCTGAACCTAATTTTTTATGACCTACTTAACAGAGGATGAATTATTTACAAGAATATTGTTTTGCATCATATTGTTCATTAGCTTTTTAATGAACTGGGTGTAGTGGACAGTGGACCTGTTGATTGGCTTGGATTTACAACTTTCAATTGTCACCACTAGAGGGCACTGAAGCGCTGTCCTACAGAGGGAACCTTGGAGGTTAATCTCTTAACATTTGGGAGCAGGCACCTCAATATCCTAAAATCTATCTTGTAATAGAGAGGTGTACACACCAGTCTGACTGTAAATTATGCGCGAATGCCGTATGTGACAGCCTAAGTGAAACTTAACATAAAGGTAACGTGCAGAATTCATGAGAAATAAAGTTCCATTTTCTAAATTTGTGTGAATACAAGAGCCAGTCATACTATACCTACAGCTGCCCTTTGTTTTCTGTGGACGTCACTATGAGCTAATCAGACGGCCACTTCCTCCCCAGCCTCACAACAGCTTACCCGATCCCCATCACGACCCACTCATTGATTGTTTTTCTTTTACTTCTCAGGCACAGAAAGGACCACCATCATCATAATCCATCATACCATAGTCAGAGTGGAGCCAGACCCCATGACAGCCATTCAAGGGGGGGAGCAAAGGCAGAGCGACAGCCCTCCTACCCCCATCATCGACAGCAGCGGCATGACACAGACTCTTCTGATGGGGGGTCTCCTGTCCCCCGTAACCCTGCCAGCCACAAGACGACCCCTGTGGGTGCCACACAAAGCCACAGGCGGCGCCACGACACAGACTCGGACAACTAATGTTTTCCCCACCCCCTCATTCAAAGACGAATTATGTGGACATAGCGCTCTACAGAAGGTTGACTGGCCCTGAAGACCTCATTTATCCAGGACCGACAATTGAACTGTGGATGGATACAGGTTGATGTGTTTGACAGGCTTTGGCCACACGTTTTAACTTCTTCACGAGTGGCTCTTGAGAAACTCTTTCGTCATTTTTGTTTGTTTTACAACAATTTAGTTTTTAATACATTGTGATTAAAACTTCAATTTACATTTCTGGATTGTGCTTGGTCATCATTTTGGGTGTAATACATGAAATACAATGAAAGATGAATTATCTTTTAAATCTTGTAATACTTTGCCTTACTCTTATGGCTTTTAATTCTATCTTGACACGCGAATGAAAGTTGTCAAAAAGGGATAGATATTTTATGACTACATTTATTTCAATAAAGTACATTGCTGCTTTTCTTTGTAAAATTAGGAATAAATTTCAATAATTGAACAGGAATTTTTCTTCTGTCGGTTAAAATCCCTGAAGATACTTATTGGAGCTTTTTCGTCCATGCACTTCTCCTGCTCAGCATTTCTGGTCTTTTTTTTCTTCTTTTTTTCAATCACGCCAGCACTTCTTAATCCCTCACCGTTCTAGGTTTCAGCTCCCTGACTGGTGCGACACCATTGGAATGCTCTCCACTGGTCATAATAGAGTGTAGTGTTTGCATTTGCCTTGAATTGGTCTGAATGGGGGTATTCTGCTGGCCAGCACCTGGGGGGTGCACTAAAAAGAGCAAGGCATTCATAAAGAAGAGTGCAAAAAACCAGGCAGGTCCTTTTATATGGGCGAGTACCGTTAGACCGCCACACACAAACCAAGCTGATGGAGCAGCAGGAGAGAAGGCCAGACAAAGCCACCCTATGAGGAACCCAAGACTCTGACTCCCTCCCCTTCCACCACCACCATACTCTCCTGCCATGTTTTATAGGCTTGGCTGCATTAACCATAGCAGCCTAATCAACCTGCAAGAATGCTGCCCTAGATTGCCACTCCTGCACAATGTGAAGCAGGGTGTGCTATCCACATTACTGCTTAAACCCAAACATTAGGTGGTTTCCAACACCTTGGGGCATCACATTTCTTTCTCTCGGGTCAAGGGGTGGTGGCCCCAACAGGTTGCTATGACAGCAGTTATTTGGCTCATTGTTCTAGTTTTGTCTGCTGAAATGACGGTTTTGTCTGTTAGGGTTGTAAATATTTTCATTATCAATGAACTTGAATAGTGCTAATTAATCATTGATCCATAAAGTGGCATAATGAATGAGGAATAAAAGAATAGCACATGCCTGAGAACTTTTTAGCTTAGAGATGACTCGACACGTTATTTACCTGTTGTTCCACTTATCGTTTCAGCAGTACTGTCTTGTGAAAGTTTTGGTGAAAGAAATAAACAAAAGGCTGCTAAGTAAGGAGAGAAGCTCCATTGTGCACCTTAACATTCCATCACTTTATTGCATAGAGTCTAACAGAATAAAAATCAGTTGCAGAAATGTTTTTATCCAGTCATTTTAATTACAGTGCTTATTTTTATCACAAAACAAAAGGCTTTACATAAAAACATAAGATTAACAATTTAAATGTAAAGACAGATATGAATAAAAATATTAAACATTCAGAGCAGAAAAGTAACACCCACACCTTTTAGAAAAAACAAGCTTGGAAATGAGAGGCAACATGTGTCTTGGATAACAAGGCATATGTACGGCTTCCCTTTCACACCAAGGACAATTTGCTGCAAAGAAAGATACACTTGCATGAAGCTGAACATATAGTCGATACCGATTTGTATTGCCATCGAATGCCTCTCCCAGATTGCAGAAAAAAGCATGACTAGCTCGGACCTTTAGGAAGGACATCAAGGACATTGTCGTGTGCAACACATTTCGTTAACTAGTGCCTCACACAGTCCATAAAGTTACAGTACAAGGCCGCTGAACAGAGTCAGTGGGATTATAGTTCTTGTGCAGTCCATGATTTACACAGCCAGTCCATTGTACCTGCCCTTAAAGACCAACTGACTACATCCTGCAGCTTTGCTCATGAGTATTGCAAAGGCAGAACATGATCAACCTGAGACTTAAAGAAATACACAAATCCACTGCTGATACGCTGACAGAAAAATCACCTTTCAAACCAAAATGCCGGTAGATCTGAGATCATTGCATTCGTCGATGTAAGCAGACATAATGAATAACAAGGCTGGCACGTGTGCACAGGAGTTCTAGACTAGAATAGAGTGATATCAGTTTATATTACAAAGATTCAATGCCAGTGTTTACTAAATAGGAACTCGGGGTTGTCAATGTATAAAATCATTATATGTAAATCCAATAGCCCATCATGGACTACCTTCTACAGTACGTGTGACCAGATAAGTCATCAGATTGCATTGAAGCGGTGGGGCTGATATTTGCTGGTGCTAATTCCATTCCTCCCTTTACTTATTCACCGCACATGGCTGCCCAACAACCAGAACGTGACATAACCACGGTCGAAAAAGTGAAATAAGCTGCCACGTTATCAAAAATATTTATAGTTACATAAAATAAAAAACAATAAAAAGTGACAGCTTTTCAGGAATAGATCTTCCCCAACACTGGCCTGTTTGTTTGTGGTGTTGACAGCTCAGATGTTGGCAGTTTCCAGTAAATTTTTGGCTCTGTTTCCCACTTAAAAGTGGAGAGCAGGGGGACAGAAGTTGGGTGGAGTAAATATCTTTGTGGCAACCAAATCACTGTTAATGGTTCTTTAGCCGATTGGACAACCAATCCAGCCCTTCATAGAGACCATCCCCATTGGTAGCACAGGTTGCCTGGATGTACCACTGCCTGTCGCGGAGGGTTCCCAGGTTCATCTTTTCTGTGATTTCTGCTGCGGTCATAGCATTTGGCAAATCCTATGAACAAAAAGGGAGAAAATGTAAGAAGTTCGAACTATAAATACTACTGTTACGAACAAGAAAACTTGCAGGAAATTGGCTACGATATACAGCAGTTTCCATTAAAGGATGCTTCAAAAACTCACTTGTTTATTGGCAAACACTAGTAGAGCGGCATTCCGCAGCTCGTCCTCTGCCAACATCCTCATGAGCTCCTCACGGGCCTCGTTACATCGCTCCCTGTCGTTACTGTCAACAACAAAGATGAGACCTGGAGAGAAATAAAGAACTAATGAGTGTGCGTGATATACATCTTTTAACGACACTGCAGAGTAAATTAAGAGAATAACAAAAGCCCATTACAAAATAGATGATTAGTTAAAGCAAAACACAAACCCTGTGTGTTCTGGAAGTAATGACGCCACAGTGGTCGAATCTTGTCCTGACCGCCGACATCCCATACTGTGAAGCTGATGTTCTTGTACTCTACCGTCTCCACGTTAAAACCTGAGACAGAAAACAAAATCACATTGAAAAAATATCCTCAATAAACAGTGATAAAAGAGCATGTGATGTTAAATGTAAAAAGTAGTCATTTCACTTTTAGATATTTGGCTTTACCTATCGTAGGAATGGTGGTAACAATCTCTCCAAGTTTGAGCTTGTACAAAATCGTTGTCTTGCCAGCAGCATCCAGACCCACCATGAGGATCCTCATCTCCTTCTTCCCTAACATTTTAAAGAGCCCACTAAACAAATTCCCCATGGCTGCTGGTGATAGGAACCTATTTTAGTGTAAGAAACCTGAGGGGAAACAAGAGACCAAATGTTGAAATCAAGGTGTAACGGGAGGAAGTAAGTGGTTAACAAACATGATTTAGAATTAAAAACACAATTCAGTTTATATATACAGTTTTTTGTAGAGTACTTTTTCTATATAAAGGCATTCTACAGTGCCGTATAATACACGTGTTTGTTTAAGGCTAAAGCAATGTTAAAATCTGATATTTCAAGAGTCGGTGCAAACCTGTGATGTCTCCGAAAACATCTGATCTGACGTTGGTTTTAATGGAGGGCAAATATCTCAGATTTCAAGGGAGAAAGCTCCCAACCGTGAGATCACCAAAGTACCTCCTACGCAACCCGGTGGACAAATGGTACAAACAAAATCATTCACCTAATCTGTACGATGAAAATACGAGGTATGTGAATAAATGAGGTGACTAAACGTTAAATGCTAGTTACACAGAGATATCTGACGGGGCTTTTGCTAACAAACTGTAAGACCAGGACGTTTATACAGACTGACTTACACGCTGATTTCGTGATATCTTAATTTACGACAAAAATGAGCTAACTGGCGTACGCTGGTGTAAAACGGTAACGTTAATATCTGCCTGATAAGCAAACAGCTAACGTTATGCAATGCTACCGTTAAAAGCAGTCCGACTAGTTTGGGACTCTTCGATTGCAAATACATTTTCCAATATCCTAAAAGCCTTGTTGCGCTTTGACTGAAACGCAAACACGTCACATATGATGTGGCTGTGGTAGCAAAAGGGGAAGTAATCAGAGAAAGTAGTATTGTCGATTAAGACAAATTAGCAAATCGGTTAAGTTACTCTCTAACAGCAAGTCCTGTCATGTTCGAGCTGCGATGTTTTTCTCTCGGTTCCGGGACTGATGTCACCACAATCATACGACCGATTTGACTTGCAAACCCACGTTTCTAAACATTTGCATTCAGTAAACACAGCATCGAAATGTTTTTAGAAAAAAATCTCTCTTACTCACTTAAACAGTTGATGTTTCCTTCCGTCTTCAAGGCGTTTCCCTCCTCCGGAAAATGGCGATAATTTGACACGTCAGGTTCCGCTCCGGAATAACTTCCGTGATCATCACACCGGCAGGTGTCGCCCTCTGTGGCCGAGGGCGGAACTACACCGACAGCTGATACCCTCCCAATGCGTTGTGATTTCACATCATCTGAACTGTCTGTCACTTACTTTTATCATTTAAACCCAACAACATGAAATTCAGTTGTCTTTGCTGAAATCAACTGTGTCAAAAATGAACAGATGGAAATAATCCCTCTTCATTTATATCTCGTTAGGACCAGCATTCAATTAAAAGACTTGCCAAAACAAATCCACATTCAAAGGATTCTCACTGTCAGTGCACTTCTTGCACGTTACATCCAAAAAAAAAACTTGTGTCAACTACAAGTTAAGTTGCCATAAAATATGTCAAAGACAAAATCATCGGTTTACACAGCAGTCATTTAACTTATGAAAGCATGAAAACACAGCTGGGGTTCATAACACTAACGATGACTGCATTCCATTTGGGGTGAGCCAGTTTTCACTCACTGACATAGCCCACTGGAAAATGAATGGAATGGAGCCCCCATTAATGCTATTATTACCTGTGTCTTTCCTGCTTTGACAATTCATAATGTCTGTTGTGGGAAAGGATCTATACACAAACATATTTGGCATGGCACAGCACGTAGGCTCTCTCCCTGTGTCTACCGCTCTCTCTGTTTGATGTGGGGATTCACCACATCCAAAGTACCGTACATTGTGTATAGGCTTCAGGCTGGTGTCCCGCCGTAATGTCTTAACTGCTCTTTATTGTGTGCCACAACAATAAAACCTCACATCACCTCCTGTGGAGTAAATGTGTTTGAAATATGATAGTATATGAGTCAGAATTGTAAAGTCATTCTGACAACATATTCGTGAAAGTTGCACCTGTCATGGATTCTTTCTTGAAAAGACCAGAATAGGGAAAGAATGGTACAAAGATAACAGTTATGACAGTCGTAAAATCACTGTGTCGGCTGCAGCTGATTGTATTTAAACATTTACACTGCGTGAAAGCAGCACGAAAAGCGTTAGAGAATCTCACACTGCTTTTAAAAATATGATTTTCATGTGATCATTTTTTCCAAAGTAGCTGACAAGATATAAAAATACTCATAAATCTCTCAAATATCATCAGCCACAATACAGAAACGCCACATATAAACAATAAACAGCAACACATAATTTAAATGGCCTCAACATCCTTTAACTTGTGCATGCCGGTTAAGATTTTTGACTCCTAATTAATAAGGGCAGATCCTGTGATAAATAGTAATTTCTCTGGAAAGTTGTTTGATTTTCAAGATTTGTTTCCACAAAACTTATTTTTTGTCGGTTTCATCCCTTTGTTTACAACATTACATGAAGTTGTATATGTCTGTAATTGAATTTGATTAGCAGGTGGGATACATTTAAAAGCAAAAAAAGAGTCTAACTGGATCTTTTTTTGGATTGTTGTGACAAAAGTAAAGATCAAACAGAGCAAAAAGCAACCACAAGTTTTTCTTTTTCTCCTTCTTAGTCTTCTTCTCTCTCATCATTGGCCTCTGTACAGCTGCTGTAAGTTCACGGCTTCCTACATGTTCTCTGGGGACTACCAGGGGTCTTCCAAACACTCGATTTCATTTCACTCCATCAAGAATAATCGAAATAAGAGTAGAAAATGATTATTGGCATCACCTCACATCAGAGATGTTTCATCTGAATTTTTAAATCTATATGAATATATTATAAACTAATGCAACATATGACGGCGTCCATGTAAACTCTTCCTATAGTCTGAAATGATTAATAATGCCCAGAATTATCTAGACTTCAGATGATGCATGCACTACAGCAGGCAATGTCGTACTGTACAGTTAAAACGAATTTAAATCTGTTGAAGCTTTCAAACGCTGCAACATCAATTTCCTTTCCTCTTCCTTCTCATCTACGAGCAGGTCATTGAGAAAAAAGTCTAACCGCCTCTTTGTCAGGCCAGTTGAATTTTAACCAGGGTCAACTATGCCTGCTACCCCCAGCAGAGGGGGCAGCAGGAGGGGAGAAGGGCAGCAGAGAACAGCAGGAGGGGAGAATGCTCTTTAGTTGGTGATGGACCACACAGTGAAGGGTCATAATGCCGTCTCACTCTGCAACCATAATTTGTGGCGTTGCCCGGCCGAGCGCCCGAGAGTTCTCTTTCAGCGTACTTTCACAGTAACTGTCGTCCTTTGTGAGGAATCCCTTTCCTGAGGGATCTAAATTATTGTAACTTTGAATGACGACGCATCCAGCAAAGTTTGGTTTCCCTTCCTATCTATTTTAGACATTCGCCTGCATGTGCAGTGATTTATAATCAATGTCACAATTAAAAATGGACATATTTCCAATTCAACAAGCAACTCACAAAACCCAGGGATGTAAAATAGACTTCTCTCTCTCTGTCATCCTTTTCTCGTATATAGTTTGTTCCTAATAAAAAATGAAACACCAGCAAAAGGAAAGAACTGAACGAAAGGTTTCACATTGTGTCAGGTCAGCCACAAACACACCCTCAACCCAACAAACTACATGTTGTTATTTCACCTGAGGTATTCTGCAATATATGAGTTTATTGACCTTTTCTAAACCAGTTTTTAAATGTAAAAAAAAAAAACACGATAGAAAATCTAAATTCAAGGCTGTTTTCATAATTCTTTGATAATCCTGCGAAAACTTCACACATGAATTGTGTCCGTCTGTCTTTTATCGAATGAATAAAAGGTCCGCAGAGTTTAGTAAGTTCGAGGTTTGGGAAACGTTGCGCAGTAATGGCAAGTTTAGAATATGATATTTGCATAAAAAAGCAATCACTTTCCCCCCAAATTGTCAATCTGATGATCTAGAACAAGCAGTTATTAAACTACGACTATCAACGCCACCCCAAGAAGAGCCGGATGAAAGTGAAACATCAGCACCAATGAGCATTTCAAATGACCTCCTTATAGCTTATAACGGTAACAGTTGGACAAATACGCACCACAAAGCGATTGAAATCACACAAGAAAATAACACAATAAAACAGCAGGGAACAGGAGCTTCAACCATGCAATGTCTCAGTCCAAAGCCATGGGCCATTTCAAAAGAACAAGATAAGAATAAAATTTGTGAACTTTTGCTTGATCTGCTGATGCTCCATACAGCTGGAGAAAACAAAGCCAAGCCCACAGTCTCCTCTTTTGCACAGCGAGACCACAAGTCTAGTTGTTGCAAGCGAGACTGCAAAGATCAGGTCAAACACGTCCAATGAAACCGATCAAAACCAAACTATGTAACTATCTTCTGCCGTAGTTCTTCGTTAATTGACATATCTGGACCCACTTTGCTTGAATATTATACCTTCAGGCTGAAATACAGTGTTGTCTATGAGCCTCTGTGGACACATTGGTATCATCGTCCTCTGAGATGTATATTTTGGATTCAAATGGGCTACATGAGGCATGAAATACAGTTTTATACAGCAAATGTTAAATAATATCCCTCTTTTTCCTTTGAGGATTGTAACTAAAATGAAAAAAAAAGCAGATTTGTTGGGTTGTCATAATCCTGATTAGCAACATACCATATAGTGAGCCGGAGGTACAGTAAAGATCCTAGAGGTAGAGCTAAATCCACCTTTCCATGCTCCACAGGCAAACACAGCATTAATATCCATTTCAAGGGCTTTTCTCCTTCCCCGCTTTCGATGTCATATCTCACCAGATACTGACAGTTGTGATGTGTGGACAGAGGTCTATAAATAGGACAGTAGGGGGTGTATATATCACAACCCCCCCAACCCAAAGCACACACACAAACACACAAACAAATTCTGATGGCTCGCTTGTATACACGCTTAACAACCACACATGCACAACCATGCGCACACATAGACACGCACGTGCACGCTCTCTCTTTTTTCCTTTTTTTTTTTTTTAAATCTCCTCCTCTTTATTTGTGTCAAATGCATCCCCAGAACACCTTGTCCCACCTGGGGGGCAAAGCCGCAGAAGGGGCTAGCTTACGGTACGACTCTGCGCACGGTCAAAGAAAATACATCTCTGCAGAAAAATGTGCTTTTGGTAAAATTTGCTGGGCGATGTATGCAGACTTTATGGTCACCTGCGAGGTGTTTTCCAAGTTGCAGAGTCTGTCATGCCCAAATCAAAGTAAATTTATGGTTAAAGAGGCTCCACTGCAGTTTGTGAATGAAGGAGGGCTGCCAAGGGGCCAAAGAGGCTTCGCAGTAGGAAGTGGGTAAGGATCTCAGTAGGGGCCTTCTCCCTTCTATGAAGTGGCCTAGCAAGGATAAAAACGCTCAGTAAGGGGCTTGGGAATGCTGATCTGGTGTGTGCGTGTGAATGTGTGTGTGTGTGTGTGTGTGTGTGACACAGAGACAATGTGTGTGTGTCTGTATAAGTATGTACACAGAATAGAAAGACTATTATCTGCGGTTTCATGAGTTTTCATATTGTGGAAGAGATTTTTTTTGCAGATGTCGAGTATATATATAGTGCTGGGTTTCAAAAGTCATAATAATCGTGGTGATAAATGCAGTATTTATGAAATAGACTTTGGGTAACCAATCGACTGCTGTGTGAGTCGTACAAAGGAGCTGATTTGGGCTATGCAGGGCTGGAACTCGGATGGACAGGCATGGGATGCCTCCCTCTGCGTCTCATGTACTGGATTATAGGTCGGGCAAAATCTCAAAAGCGGTGTGACGCAGGAAACAAACTGAACATTATTACAACGACCTGCATCGTTGCCATGAGAGGATCCATGCTGGCTTCAACCACTGGCAACAAGTGCCACTGGGCACCGTACCCCACGCCTCTCACAGTAGGGGGCGCTGCAGAGAGGGACAGGCTAGGGCAAAGGATAAATGTGCACCAGTGTCGGCTGCCAATCACCTTTGTTTGGTGATTGTCAGCAGCCTGAAAAGGTCGTTAAGGGGATTTACATAACATTTTGCATTCCGCCCCTGGGTACATGCGGAAATGTTCAATTCCATATTGAGTAATTACCACACGAAGATTGTTCTCACATGCTTTGACCCCACGATTTATTAACGCCAAGGTAACGAGGTGATCTATTTAATGGCCGTTAAGAGAAAAAACCATCAAACAAGAAAATCAAGATGGTAGAGTTCTGAATAAGCCACGCCTTTTCCTGTTTTTCCGCATTAATCAGAGTTCACCCGGAATGAACTTTTGTAATGAGAATGAGTTCACCCTTGAGGTCACAACTATTCTTCCGCCATGTTTTAACTTGAACTTTTGTCCGTGACAGATGGTTGAGACAAGTTCTTCAAGGATGCACTTCCGCAGAGAGGACACGGGGGACTCGGGCCTGGCAGGGGGGAAGTGGGCACACTGGCAAGGTGTGAGGGTACACATGGAACACAGGGATGCCAGGGAACTTGATTTACTGGGAGAGGATGACTCGGTTGGACGTGAGGTTACCATGGTGGATTTCTTTAAATGCTCAACACCTTTAAATAACCTACATTTAACAGGAAGCGTCACTACAGAATATGAACTTAAAGGACATCTTGACTGGAGTGATATGTGAGGTTACAGCTGCCGCTCTTGCTTTGAAACTTGCCTCAAGCGTCCACGTATAGGCAATGAAAAGCCATCGCAGGATGAAACAATTGTGAGGATAAAGGTATTTCTTTGACTTTTTTTGTTTGCCGCAGTGGGTCGGTTTGAAGTTGATTCATGTTTGCTATGTATACAGGTTTTACGGGCTGTCCCACCCCTGTTCCCTGTTTTAAATCCAGCTATATCCCATTGGAGGAGCCATCAAAGATTGAAGTGTGAACCTGTTGCACCTTGGGGGAGATAATTGGTTGGAATGCACAGCATGTTGAAGCAGGGCCAACCACTACCAACCAAAACCTGTGGCATCACAAACCAGGTAGGTATCTTCATTTGGACTTGTTATAGTGATGCTAAATGATTTGTAACACACCCTCGTATTATTTCTCCAAAGTTAAGGGATCAGGTTTACAGGGCGGTTGTCAGAGACCTCGTGGGCCGTGTGCAGAAGCCTGCTGGGGACAAACCGAATGTGCTCCCGAGGTGGTCCAGGTCGGGTGATTTTTATCGCTGCTGACAACTGATCTCTCTCAGTTAAGTAAGTCCCGTCAAGATAATCCTCAACTGACTGAATAATGAATTTTTCAACATAGCAAACGTGGATATCAAAGGAAATCATTATCAATTATTTTGACAATTGATAATTCTTCCATAATTGAATGGTTTATTTGTGTGCACTCAAAATGTTAATACAAACATTTGGCTAACATTTTCTAAGTCAATGTTTTGATGTGTGTGTGTGTGTGTGTGTGTGTGTGTGTGTGTGTGTGTGTGTGTGTGTGTGTGTGTGTGTGCGTGCGTTCCTGTGTTGCTTGACGGCGCACCTGTCTGCCTTGAGGCTGAGCAGGCTGCAGCCTCTCATTTCTGGCTGGCACTCGTGTGGTAATGCATTAGAGGGGCTTGTCATTGTACTTTATTGAAGGCCTCCGACCAGCTATTTGACACTCTTGACAGGGTCAGAGGTGTCAACCTGCTCAGACTGACAGGGAGATGGACACATAAGGGAACAGGCGAATTAGCTTGCTACCTGAGTCAATTACAAGCTGGAGCCCCGGGGCAGCTTGCTGCTCCACCAGTAGACTGGATGAAGTCATGTTTGGGGCGCAGACAGACAAAAGTAGAAATGCATATATATTCACCAGTTCCTCTTTGCATTGTGTATTTTTTCTCTTCATTGTGCGATTAGAAATATGCCTGACTGAGGAATGAAAAATGTTAATAAGATTAATCCCTTTGTTAGCCCACAGATGCTCAACACAGCAAGGAAAGAGGAAATAATCATCCTATGTGTTTCAAATCATGAAGACAGTGCTGGAATGTGGAGTCTGGAGTCACATACTGGCAGAGTGGATCATGTCACGTCAAGTAATCACCCCTGAAAATGTATTCTTCCTTCCGGAGGAGCAGGGACTTCCCTCCATGTATGTCCAATGTTTCTTTATTGCTGCGCCTGAAAACCAAACGCACCCACTGACTTTCACACAAACAGCATTCGGATAACTGCTTCTTCCAACTTTGATTTTGCTGTGATTTAATTGCAAGGAATCACAGATCAAATGAATCCCGAAATAACTTCAATGTGATGCCGATTTGTGTACATTTATGTGTGGTCATTTCTGTCCGCTTGACGACAAGCAGACACGTTTTGGAATTGGGATCATGTACAGGCATACAGATTCCATCTCCTCCTCTCCATCAGTCTCTGTTTTTGTGGACACGGCTCAACTCCTTTGTCGCTTTGTTCCTTCTCTGTATCTTCTGTGGGTCCTAATAATTTGTCCACAGTTGTGGTTGCAGTAATGGCCGACAGGGTTCAGTGCGATCAGCTGGCCCGTGACGTAAACAATAAGACTGTGGATTTGCTGCTCACATGCATTCAGCAACAAATGTAAGGGAATGAATAAAGTGGACGAGAACCTGCTCCCTATGTGGATATAAAGAGCTCGTCCTAAGTTGACGGAATACATACCTAGTGTCAGGTGGTCATGAAAACATTGTTATGAATATAAACTCAAACTACGACTTGTTTTTTTCAGATAATGAACATGGAGAAATGAAACCAACAAATGTAAATAACCTTATATGAAGACGATGCACTAGAAAGTTTCAGACCTGGTCCAAACATTAAATATAAAAAGATCAACATTAACACATAGACATATTAGACATAGATAAATAGACATATTATAAAACTATCAAACCCACTTTGTTCATATTTTGCTGCCTGAAGTTTTGGGTTTTTAAAAATCTTTTTCAACTAGCTCAGCTGATCTGATATCGAGCACATTACGTGACAGTCATCTCAAATATTGTGCTCGCACTTTCCTATGAGGATGCGGAGAGTAATGTGCTTACACGAGCCACAAATTGGCCAACAATTTAGCTGAAACTGCACAGGATGGAAATAGTGGCACAATGATTTCTAAAGTCTCAAATCCTTGTTAAGACCCTCCATCTTTCAGACTAAACTGGATCACACCAAGAATCTCCTATCCCTTTATCCTGTGTAGATCCTCTAATCCCTCAGCCATTTTCCATTCTTTCTGTTTTTCTCATTTCAAATGGCAACTGTTTGGTTGTCCGGCATTGGAACGTTGAGAATTTGTCCTCTTAGTGAAAAGAAATTAACTATATTGAGGAGAGGAAGAACAGCTTGACAGAGCCAAGAATGCTATGGATCTCTTTAAGTCACATAATGAGATGTTTTCTCTGCTCTGAGCTTGTATTGACACGGAGATGAATGATTTCCACAAAGTAATAGATTGAGAAAGTAACACACAGGGCTGGGAAAGACACCACGAAGAGATTTAAGTGGTGGAGTAGCCAAGATGCTCAGTGCCTCTATTTGTATGGGATGTGATGGGCCTTCATTATATCACTACTTTGCAACATGGTGCCGTATCTTCAGAGCAAATGTGAAACTTAAATAAATCTTCCAAATGCATCTTATGAAAAGTTAAAAAACAGATAAGACCCGTATGAAACTTTCCTGCTGTCCAAGACCTTCCAATTAGGGACTAATGTTATCTATATTAACCCTTCACCCCCTCCCCGGCTTAGCTTTATTGAGGGAAAGGCAAGGGGGTTGGGGTTGCCTCAATAAAAACAACACTAAAAAGCAATTACAGTGCTGTGAAGAATGGGACTTGTCAGTAATTTGCTGTCTAAAACCGAGGAGATTGCAGGTCTGGGGCCGATTGGAATTCTGAGCCTGCAGTGTAGTGTGGGAAAAGCAGTGGGAAGGCAAGCACCACCTTTTGTGTGGTAATTACTGGAACTACCAGAGACCAGCGCCAGTCCCTGCTAATGATAACCCCGATCCTCTCCCCTGCTAGTCACCTTGTAATTGATATACCCAATCTCACTTACCCAGGTCATGTCCGCAAGGGTTGATAGATTAAGACCTCCAAAATGGAAGTTTTAAAAAAATCTTCAGCAATTTTTAGAATGTATGTTCTGATCGGTTTGAACAAACTGAAATTCATCTGAATCCTAAATTTACATCAGCTGTTTGGGAAGATGAATATACCACGTTAGTGAGTGATTTACATACAGGTTCTGTAAATAAAGTTGTTGTTGTTTTTTCCAACACTGAAGACAGTCTGTCCTGAAACACATCAATATGCCTCGTCGTTGTTACGTGACCTCAAGACACATGCCCAGAATGACAACATAGAACTGAAACCCATCTCTGCTGTCTACAAGGTAACAGTAGTAAGAACAATTATATACCTGTTACTTCTTTAATCTAAAATAACTAAGCTATTTGGAAGCTGTACTTTATAACTGAATTAATAAATGGGAACTCTATCATTGACTGAGGCCGTGTCACTGAAGTAATTTTAAAGGTATGATTTGTATGGATACTCACAAGCTAGCGCAGGACTGTCAAGTCTCATAATACCACAATGTACCTCAAGAGGCGACATTGAGCAATGCACAAGCTCAGGTAAGTTCCCTACTGTGGTCTCAGGATAGAGCAGCGCCTCGACTCCGATCTCTGTAAAAAGCTCTTAACCAGGCGACAGTTTGTCACTCTAGCGCAAATTAGCCGCGGCTGTACCAGAGGGCTGCTCAGGGAGTTAACTGTCTATGTGGCCAGGGAATCTGAATAATACATAAAACCCTGGGAAATTCCTAAATATAGCAGAAAGGGGGCAGCACCCAAGAACAGCCATCCTACAGACGAAGCAACCTTAATCTTTCAGTGACTATTGGTGAGTGTTGGAACAGAAATCGAGAAATTACAACAAAAATTGAGTTTCCCCCCTGGCTCATGCAAAGGAAGTTATCAATTCCTCGTTTCTTACAATAGGGGCGGTGACTCCAACTTTCTGGTGATATGTTGCCCCCTATTGGCTTGAAGTGAGGAATGTAAACCTTTAAGCTAGTTTTATTATGGAGGTACTTTAAAGGTACAATTTGTAGCCGACCTAGAGAGTTCTGAGGAGAGATAGTTCGTTGACTCCATGAGTGGAGGTGGAGGCTTCTGGTACAGCCACGGCTCCATCGTGCTGCCGCCTCTTGAGGAACAAAGTGCTAGTAGAAGCAACACAGACCTGCTAGACTTCATTAATATTCATTGGCAGTGGAAAATCAAAGCTAAATCTCTCAAAGGGCCCTAAAAGGCAGAGGCATGCTTCGTCTATCATACATGAAAACAGTTGGACTTTGTGTTATTCATTAAATAATCTGTGATATTACAGGCCTTTCATATCCTCTGTCCTGACAACCCAAACAGTGAGAATGACAATCTGAATGGATCCTAGAGAAACTGAATGAAACTGCCCCTGGAAATTCATGCATGGTCACCCTACCTGCTGAACGGCTCTGAGCTCCTGAGAGGTGAAAAGGTGACTAATGAGTGATCATGTCTGCCTCCTCCCCACTACGACCCCAGCCCACATTGATCTGGATGACCCCTTGTCAACCTTCAGGCTTGACGTCCCACCACCACCAACACCAGACCACATCTTACAGCAAGCATACCTTAACACAGGAGGCTCCACCGAATTACTTCCATGCACCACACGGAACAGCCTGCGCGGTAGATGTAGCGATCACATGCACACACATGCACACACATGCACCTGCAAACACTCCTGCAGACTGCGTGCATTAGTATGTCTCCCATATCTCCACCCCCCCTTGTTATCTCACCAGTTTGACTAATGTTCTTTTGTAACTTCAGGGGTGGCAAAATTCCTTTGTTCACTTTAACAATACAAACAGGCACTTCAAAAGGGGAATAAGGCTGCTTTACAGGTGTCACGTCTCTTCTGATGATGGCTGTCCTCTTTAGAAATCTTGCAGATAACCCATCATCCTCATTCAAGGCAGGTGACATACTTCGCACGTTCCCCTCCTTCGGCTGTAAAAGAGAAAATATACCGCCATGACTGCAAGATGTAAAGATGTTTCAACACGGCCATTAAGGCGAGGACGGAGAGGTTTATTTGTCTGAGAGGGTAGAGATATCTAGTAAAGCCATTATTTGGCCATCTTTTACTTATAATGTTTATGTAGAAGTGGCAAAAAAAAGGGAGTATTCTGTGATAAACAACACGTTGGGGAATCTTAAGTTAGAAGTTAGTGGTTGAAGTGTTGGATAAAAGTGTGAGTGCTTATTTATTCAGAAAAGTGTGAAACATGAGCCCTAACAGATCATATACATCCAAGCCAACGAGACATAATTAATGTCTCATGAATAGAGTTCCTAACATCTCCAGGTTGGATTTACGTGCGTCACGTTTTTTTGGACTCTACACGCGCTCGCTCTTTTAACTTCTGATAATCTTCAGATCCCGACGGTCTTGCATGTTGCCGAAGAGATCTACTGGTGCCAAGAGGGTGATCTGATTTCAGACGGATGAACAGATCAAACGACCGGCTTCAAAGTCGCATACGTGACGACTCCCCTCCTCGTAGTTCAGGTTTGTCCGATCACCTTCGGTGTGACCTGCAAAAGAAGAACCTTGAGAATCACCTTCTTTAAAGGTGCGATTGATAACTTGCAGTACTAGACGGCACACTCCTCCTCCCCCCTTTCAACTGCAATCATTGCTCTAAGTTCAAGAGGATGCTAACGTGGGCTACACAACCCCCATGTTAACTAGCTAGTAAACCTTAGACTGAGCTGACTGGTGGAGTAGCAACGGGGCCACCTCGGCGCTGTCTTTGATGAGCATAAGCTGCACCAATGTTCACCCCGGTCTTGCTCCTCCTTTTCTGGCTGAGCACTTGGGATTGGTATACTGGTGTGAACCCACATGGTTGGACAATTTAAAGATTTCTCCAAACCAACGAGCGCTCTCGAAACACATTTCTATTCTAGGAACAGCGATGTTTTTATTCCGTACCTTCATGAAAGCTCTGAGGATGGAGTGTTCTCAGTAAGACCCTTTAAAAGCTACGTTACACACACAAAGTGCAGCTGAATCATTGTTTAATCATCCAATCAGGTATCAACAATCATGCACTAGAAAAGACATGTCCTTACCTACCGTCTGCACATCAAAAGGTCTCGAGGACAGTGACACAGAAGCAGGCTGTAACTAAGTGTGACTTCAGTGAATGTATTTGCATCGGGTCATTAGAGTGTGGGCCTTTGCACCCCTCTACTGTATCAATGCCGCTTCGGTCTTCCCCACAACAACGCGGCTTTATTGAAATGCATGCAGTTGTCTGTTGTGAATGTCAGGGTGAAACTCAGGTTCCCCTTCTCTTTGGCAAAAAAAAAAAAAAGGACATAAAATAAAAAAGAGGACGCTGATTGCAATTAGGCCCATTGTCTCCCATTTATATGGTTATTGGGTGGTGCCACTTGCAGTCTGGTCGTGTCAAAGTTCTCACAGTCAGGATGCCATCTCTCCCACTGCAGCCGACAGAGCCTCCTCTGGCAACTATCTGCTAACAATGTTTATCTCACTTGGGTGACAAAGCTGCTAGGTGGGTCTGGCTGAAGGGAAGGGCCCATTTCCTTCAGCCAAAACATAGTGTTGCTGCAGGGCCGGAGTTTCTGTCCATCCTGTGATCTGTTTCATGTGTTGTACTTGTTTTCTCTCATTCAGCTGGTGTGAAAAGTGTCAAAGGTCGAGGTGAGGAATGAGCTGCTGACAGCCTCCTAATCACTAAACCCAACCTGAGCCTGGCTGACTCCCAGACGTTGATGCACAAAAGAGGCTTCAACAGGTCTAAATACATTTCCCATCATGAGGTAGTGTCTGCGGAAAAATAGGTTCTACTCATAGAACGCCTTAAAGATGCCTCAAATATGCTTTGTTGTGGGAGTTAGCAGACAAATGGAAAAAAAAAGATGAATGAATGTCACTTTTTTCTGGTGATTCCCTCCGGAGGGGTGTGCGTATCCATCTTTCTGTGTGATAATGTGGTTAGATAGCTTTGAGACCTGGCTACTGGTGGTGACATTGTTGTGGGGCTCAAAGACTATCAGGGGTCCAGCGGCTGAGCCGGGGCACTGGTGGGCTCTATTCATATTGGAGCCCTAATCTATCTTGAGAGCAGGCTTTTCTCTTCAACATAAGCTCCGTCTATTTCTAAACTCTCATCACTAAGATTTTTTTTTACTATTTTTGTTTCTCATTAAAGGCACAGCTGGTTTCTGTAGTCTCACAAAGGAATCGTATTATTAACTCCAGCCTCTTTCATGGAGTGACAAATCCACAGCTCATCTTCGGGCATTACGGCCGTAATCTATTAGTGTTCGTGACTGGCAGCGCGTCCATTTTCTAAGTAGGTGACTGTGATTCTATTTCCTATTTTGTGCATTTGAAAGAAAATGGAATTATCAGTATTATCTGCAGTAGGTTGTGTCCTCTCAGTTTCATGTGCAGCCTTGTAGCCCTCTGGCTGGTTCACTGGCACTGTCACTGAGAAGGACTCGGGGTGTAGCATGAACCTATAGGACGAACACATTACATTTTGGGACAGATTAAAAAAAGAAAAATTCTTGTCTGTTGACAGGATTAGAGAAAAACTCCCGACAGACACTTACTGTAAAAGTTGTCATGTCACTTCCAGGCATTAAAGGCAACACTGGCTACATCGTAGTTAAAACCCTAATGACTTTCCGAAGAAGAGAGTCACCTGTAGCTTACTGCTCCATCTACGGAGCAGAAAATTCAGTCCGCACAGCAGTTTACATACTAACCTCGTTCACATGTAAGGTTCTGTAGTAAAGGATGGACCAACGGTTTGGTTGTTTATGTTGTTTTATTTTGGTGTTACAGAGTTAACATTTAGAAGTCTACTACAGGCAGTTGGACAAATGATAGCTGGGTGCAGTCAGTGGAAGAACAGAGAGATGAGGTACACATGGATACAGTGTTACAAGTAACGACACTGTTTTCAAAAAAAACAAAATTATTTCTGTAAATATATTCTTTTACTTACTAATATGTACACGGCGTAAAATAAATAATTATAAAAAAACATCAAATTTTAGAGATCCATGAAAACACACAAAAAACTAGTCTGTACAAAACTTTGGATGTAAAGAAAAAAAAATTAGAACGTATAAGAAAAACTGTCCGCACAAAGCAAGCGATCACATATAGAATGTACAGTGATAAATGGAAGATAACAGAGCTTGTACTCAGTAATGATTTCTGTGTAGTTTATTAAGGATGACTCAATATGTGAAACTGGTTATGGTTGCTCGTAATATTTTCGGTTTCATCAGGCGATTTCAATTCCAATCGGAGGAATACACATGCCTCAGGTACATCATGACATTGACTGTAAACAATAATAATTCAGCATTTACAAATTTCTGAAACCCTTTTTTTTATAATCATTAAGATACCTAATGTGACTCAGCTCAGTTTCAGCTTTTCAGTAGTTTTCACTTTCCAAATAAATACTGGGTGTCTCGTCTTCTCAGGAATAAGGGGAGAGCAACATTTATCACTTTTTCTTGGATGTTTAGCATGACTACAAAAAAAACGATAGGCAACTAAAAAAAACAACATAAAATCTCTAGTTTGGTCTATTTGGTTAAAATGTGTATTACTGTATGCAAATAATTAGTCAAAACTTCACATTTTGTTTCATACTATATATATATATATATGTATATATATATAAAAGATTTCTTTCACAGAAAGAATCAACACATGCAAAGGATAACAGATCGACAATGTAAAGACCTAAACACAGACAAACAGACACATATTATCTTTACTTAGCAGCATTATAATAAGGGAAAGTCTTGATAGCTTCAGTGATGCTGCCTGTTGTTTAGTTTAGGGAACAAGAAGCCACAGATGAGAATCATCACATACACAGGTTTTGGTCATCATTTTACTACAACTGTAAATTGATACTGCGTTACACCGAGCTTACGTGGTTACAGGTTAGTTTGTTTGTTTTGTTTGTGCTTTTTTTTCAGGAGTTACAGAATATACAATATGTGTGTGAATGAAAAATCAAATAGTGGTTATATCCCTCTTATAAATAACAGCTTCCCCCAGTCATATGAGATATCGCTAATACTGATAAAAACAAGGAGAGCAGGCTTCATATGTCTCAACGGGACACAAGTGCTGACCTTTAAGATTCCTTTGCAGCTCTCAGATCACCGCAGACTTACAGTATTATTATTTTTTGTGTGTCTTTGGTTATATCTCTCTATGTTGTTCCAAACATTGTTATTCTTTACAAAACTTTTTGCAGGTTTTTCCAGGGGTCTCACAGAGGATGCAGACTGTGTATATTCCTATTTCGCTGATGTTCTGTCGGTGTGGCTCATGTCTACTCTCGGATAAAATTAATCTTGTAAAGCAGCCATTAAGTTGTTAGCTTAAGAATTTTTTTTTTAGAATATGTAAACACATTACAGCATAACTTCTACATTCACTCAGGTGCAAGTGCATTCTTACCCAAACATCAGTGACATATTAACTCTGCAAAAAAAAGAAACACTCATTCACACCATGATAATGTTAGTTTTCAGATATACACATACATGCTAATAATGTTGAGGAGGAAAAAAAAAAAAGCATGCTTTTGAGTGTCTGGTCCTGTAAATATACGTTGTCACTTTCTGCGGCGAAAACTAAATATCGATGGAATAAGTTATGATTAACACTAAACATAATGTGTGTTTTCATTGTTTGCTCCTTAAGACGTGAAAGCAGGGGCAACGCTGCACTATTCTCAAGAAAAGTAACTACTTGGAAGACGGAAAAAAAAAAAAAAAAAAATCACCAATATGGTGTTTGTCAATTAGTCAACCGTTCTCCTTTCCGATGTCGGTACATGAAGACTCTTGTGTCCTCGGTGCTGCCGACGTTGTTGTCCCCATCACCACCGAGACGGTTCATACGGGTGATGCTCTCCGACGTCAACATCTGACTCCAGTTAATTAGGGCAGAGACTGGCTTTTCTTTTTGAATCACAGCGCAAAAAGGTCGCTGCATCTGCCGCTGGAGTCTCTTGACAGGTCAGGCAAGTTTACAGTTCTTCTGCCTATTGAAGTTTTTTTTTTAAATTTTGGCGAGAAGAGAACCGGGTGTTTTTATTTGCAGGTGTGCACGTCGTAGACTCGAACGCACTCCTGACAGCTAACGTAGCAACACCAGTGGAAAATACAGTGGCACTTCTCCTTTCTTTTCTCAGTCCGCGTGTTGTGGCCTCTGCCGCAGCAGAGGAGGTCGCACCCGTCGATGCCGTGGGACGTCAGATTGCAGATGCGATCACGGGTGCCGAAGGAGCCGGTCTCCGGATTAGGGTCACAGAAATTCGGCGAGCCTTCGTAATAAACCAGGTCACGCTCTGTGGGGGGTTTGAAGTAGTTGTACTTGGGTCTCAGGGTCTCCACCCAGCCGCGGGACTCCTTATGTTTCTCCACCACCATCTCTGATGCGCTGTCGTATTTATCCTTCATGTAGTCGCCGATAACTCTGAAGTCCGGCTGAGACCACCAGCATGTCTTGACCTCGCAGCTGCCCGAGAGCCCGTGGCACTTACACTTCAGGAAAATGTTGTCATTGAGGGACTAAGGATATAAAAGCAACGTGTCAATCAAACATCGGGAAGTATGAGATAATCTACGGCACAATCTGCACTGAGGGGCTTTAAAAGAACTTACCATTCTGCCTGCCTCATTGTTATGGCGATTCATTGCTGAGCGAGCATCAGGACGATTCTCCCTCGCATCAGCGAACTCCCGTGACACCATGCTCCCGAAATCCACATCTTCACTGCAGCCGCCCCATTTCCATCCCTCACCGGGGGGGCCCTTGTGACGTGTGTCACATCCGCAGATGGTGGCCGAACCTTCGGCGCAGGCACGGGTTACCGCAAAAGCAACTCCCGCCGAGGCAATGGCATGGACGAAGGCTGACTCTCTGGTGGCTGGAAAAGAAATTATAAATATCGTTGAGACATAGAAAACTGGAGGACAACATGTCTGCGTGTGCTCAGTTTTGCATGATCAGTCAAGTGGTTAACTCAAGATTGTTTAGATGCCTTTACTATTGTTGACCACATGTGCTTAGCATCCACCAATGTCTACCAGCGTTCGGGTTCATCCTGCCCAGACATCAATCGTCATGTCAGTGAACAAGGCCAGCAAGCCTTTTGTCTCTGTCTGACATAGTTAACTGATGACTCAGAGGCTTCAGGATCTTCTGGAGAGATGAGAGGAAGAGACGGGCCTGACAGGCCTATAATTAAGAGACTCAATTAAGCTTTTGAAAATGTTAGGGAAACGGCCTCACACTGCGGGGACAAGTCATAGACACAACACAGCGCTGGAACCGAAGAGTCCAGATCCGCAGCGACTCCTCATCGATGAAGACGTGGACACATTTCTTGCTTTTGGGGTCATAAGGATTCATGATTACAGTGGCATTCGGGAATGTGTGTGTGTGTGTGCATGAGTAAGAAAGAAAGAGGCAAGTGCGTGTGCATGTTTCTTTTGAAAGGAAAAGAGCGATAGAAGAAAAGAAAGAAGGGAAGAGGATAAAGCTAAAGGGAGCAGGAGCTCCTCCCTTACAGCAGGTTCCAACCAGTTTCAGGACTAAAGGGCATTAGAAACAATGATGCAAGAGAAAAGGTCTACTGTCATCCTCAACCACCCACTTCACACTCCTAGTTAGAGCTCACAAGGTTACCAACTTTCAGAATGCAGACTTATTGTGTGTCTATAACAGACCTCATTACACCTGGATTGTGTAAAACTTTCTTTACTTATACTACTCTTTACTACTTACTAAAGGCTGTAAGATAAGTATTTTTAAACACTTCTTTATGACACTGTCATGTTCACAGTGTAGTGTCATGTTGTCATGTACTGACGGTGTCAGTCCCCGTCTGCTCTGTAATACAAGACCACATCATCAGCATAGAAGTGGAATATAATTAATTTTTTTTTTTACCTGATTCTTTAAGGTATTCATGTGTCTTGATTTCCAGGTTTGAATACACAGAACACGTCAACTGCAGTAAACCATATACGTTCAGGTGTAAACTCTTACTGACAATGCAGTAATTAAACTGCAAGCCGACAGTTTATATAAGACCGACAACATGTTGGTTTATAAAGGAAGAATGAGTCACCACATTGTAAACCTAACGCCAATGGCGTTATACAGTTTAGTGTAATATGTTGCTGGACCACATGATAGGTTGCAGCTATACTTCATCCGACGTGATGATATTTCACGTGATGCTCGGTGTGACGTGACGTCGACCTTTACACCTACAACAGCATTTACTTTACCTGGAAACACCAGCTCTTGCATTAATTCCACTGCTTTCCTCGGTTCTGAGACCAATCTGTTGTATTTCAGGACACTTCTCTCCTGACAATGCTTCTCCACCAAACCTTGCCAGACCCTGGCAGGCCAAGTGGTCCCTATAACCTGCTGGGGGGTTGAATCCCCTATTGTGCTTCCACTGTCACGCTGTGTTAGTTTCACAATGGCCCCAGATATTTTATATGAAATTTGCCCTGGCCAGTGATTAGTGGGGACCAAGTTAAGTCATAGCAACAGAGAACTATGCATTGGCTGGACCCCGCTTGTCGGCAGACGGGGAAATCCCTATTCAAATGGTTTAATAAAACAATCTAAAGGGCGTGTGAATGGGGAAAAGCACTTTTTCTCCTGCTTAATCTCATGGTTGCGAAGATATTGTGCTCTGAGCAGTGCCCAGCAGGGAGTGGGACTAAGGTCCCCCCATCAACTCCATTTACCACACCCCTTTTTTCTTTCTTGCCCAGAGTTAATGATATACTGGTGTGCTAGTTTCCCTCCCCCAGCATGGAGAGACATACGTCTCATGAAAAGCAGAGACCTTTTAGCTCATCCTAAATAGTTACACTTTCTCATCCTCAGGTCAGAGGTCGTAACCCACATCCCCTGACCTTTTTCCCAGTTAGGTTTAACACGGGACCGAGTGATTTTTGGTTACTTTATTAGATGGATCCGCTGGTTTACAGACAGCGAGCAGGCTGCACGTACCTATGCGGTGTGAATGTTAAACAAATCAGAGCGGCGGCCATGTGAGACTTTTCAATGCCGTCCTCGTGCTTTGTATATTATACAATCAGAGTTTTCTATAAACCGTGTTTGAAGTATTGTGACAGTGCACATACCTGCATGGGTGGTAACACCTATGAAGTGTCCACTTTTTGTATTAAAGCTGCCCTCACTAGTTCTGTCATATGACTCACGAAGTCGAGCCTGATGGCGGGGAGGTGTTCTGTAAATACCAAGAATGCCGAAACAGCTCTGGGATCGGCTCCGTGGACTGAGAACACCTGCGCAGCTTTCCTTCACCTTTCATCACAGGCAGATTCCAGCAGTGCATGTTTTGACACTTTAGTTAATGTAAATTAATGAGTGCTGACGCAGACATAGCCTCGGGGTAGGGCTCATGATTCGGGGTGTGGAGTGAGAGAGAAAGATAGAGGGAGGTTGAGACCATGTGTACGGTAGAGAGAACAAGAAGAAGAGTACGGCAATTTTAAATGCAAGAGCCTTTGTAACTGTTCTGTTTTGGTGCATGCACAGAAGGTTGTGTGTGAGCATGCATGTATGCATGACACGTGTGCATGCTTTTTATGCAGATTTAGATGATAACACATCAACAGAAACTTGTTCCCGCAATATGCTTAACTCACCTCCGTAAAACAAACTTCCACACGACGCCCACAGCGACGGTGAGAAGTCCATGGGCATTATGCACTAACTGATAGGAACTAAGCCGCTGAGTCCTATAAAGACACCGACTCCTCTTTTCAGAATTGCCCCCAAAAAGGGCAGGAGGAAACTGCCACACTACAGTCTGAATCACAGACAAACAGACACCAGCGAGGACAATGGCCCTGTTGCACAGACAAACACTAGCATCAATCAAATCCAATGAAATGGAAGCCCTCTCCTACTAAGCCCTATCAAAGGCCCGTGAGCCCCTGAGTCACTCTCCTTGGCCTCTGACAAAGGCACTTAATCCAGCCACTTTGACCTCTCACATTATTAAGGGCCTCAGTGACCTTAATCCAATCAAAATGATTTACTAAAGCCCAGTAGCTACCTCCTCTTTCCACTCAGTGCCCCTGCAATTTGGGCTCTGGGAGGGGAGGCACTGGGAGATACACCGCGATAGAGGACTACTATCGTTAGCCACCTACCGGAGCTGGAGCCTCCTCTATCAGCTGCTCAAGAGTTTATTAAAAGCAATTGCCCTTATAACCTCCACCCTCGTGGCCACATCAATCTTCTGTTAATTAGGTGACAGATTTAAATCCCTGATCCTCAACCTCTACCTTCTACGTTTATATCATCCAGTCTCTGTTACCCTGCTGTACTCGTGCTAGCTGTATGTCTACTATAAGAATCATCGCCATAGCAGTTGCATGTGAATACATTGATAGCCACCCAATCTTAAAAGAAGCAAAGGTACCTAAAAATGTCATCTTCAATCTTTTCATACTTCACCCCAGTCTACATTTGTATCATCTTCCTCTTCAAACAAACGCAGCATGTGAACTAACACGGACTGATGAATTTGTTTTCGTGCGCCGCCGTGATTTTTTTCCTTGTTTTTTTGTGCCTCTTGTGTTTTGTGCAGCGGGGATTTCTGCAGCTTGAGCCCATGATTAGACCAGAATTGACTTACGTCTGCACGTTGCAATTCATCACCGCAGAAAGTCTACAAGGAGAAAATGTGTTTCGTAACACTCTTGTGTTTTGTGTGGGGGCACTTCAGAGGAGCATACAGCAGAACAATCACAGGGGATTCCCTCCCAAAGAAAACTCCGACAAGACAGGACTCAATCTAATTGTGGACATTATTTCATGCGTACGGGCTGCACGGAGCTTGTGTCGTCTTAATTCTATTTGAACAAGGATTTGAATGAGCCAAATGAATGATGCACGCAGGGAGTGCAGATTTTTCTCATGCAAATAGACGGACAGAAAAATTAAGAATGGAAGAGTTAATCAGCATAGAAATGAGTCCCTTTCATTTTGATCCACTGGTCTTTTTCCAGGTGATTTGTGGACGTGTTGGGAAGCATTCACCGGGCTCCAAGAAAATCATTTTACTGAGCATTAGTCACACCGCAGAGCAGGTATAACACAGACACATAATCGGTTGGGTCACGTAGCATCAGAGCAGTGACCAGTATGAACAGTGGAGGAGTTTAAATAGTAGAAATACTAAAGTTGGATGAACCTGTGCTTTGATTTGTATGTTACTTTCATCTTTTACTTGGCGAATCTGTAAATAAGATCACAATTTGTGCTGTCAATGGCCAATATTTTCTATTAATGGAAAAATAAGGTTATATTAAAGGTTGTTTCATGAATTTGATTGTCATTTCAAAGGTTAACTTTACCTTTATCCAACACGGGCCCGAAAATGGCCAGATTGTCATTGACAGTGGTGCAGTTCCAGCGTCGGCCTCTGAACTGGTGCTGGCACTCCTGGATGCCAATCTTCACGCCCTCGGCGACGCTGGGCATGATCTCCACGTAGTTCCGGCAGAAGCGCAACTGTTTGGGCACCAGCCCGGGAATGCTGCCACAGAGGATGGGTTGAGTGCCCAATGCTGAGTACTGGTGGCCCACTGCTAGTGACCTGCAAGGAGGACGGGAGGTCACAGTGTCAGTGCTTCAATGTAAAAACAACTTCCTGTTTGTGTCTCTATCTGTTTACTTAAAACCAAGCAAGCGGAAGAGTGATTTCCCTCCCGGGTCGCAGTGTAATTGAATGTCTGTGCATGTTTGATTGTGTGTATATTTCGGTATTGGACGCTGCCATTAGACGTCCATCCTTTATCCCTTCAAATACCCTTTCTGCAGACACCTGGCCTTTGTGCCTATTGAAATTGCAGCCCTGCTACCGCAGTGTTTCTGTCCAAGATGAAAGTCCACAATGCATCCAGAGGTCTTCATAGACCCTAAGCTGACAACCTGGAAAGCTACACCTTGTTATTAGCCGTCCACACACTTAACAGGCCTACAGCTTAGGGTAATAAGAGTGCAAACCCTACATTGAAACTTCAGAGAGTGTATTAAGTGTAACACAGAACCCAATCCCCCCCCCTCCCTCTTTTCCCTTTGAGGAAGGTAGTCTGGGACAGAACAAGTGCAAACTTGGTTCACTGATTACATTTCTCTGCCTCACTGCATTTATTTGCTTTCTCTCAGTCTGTCTTGCTTTGTTTGGTCTGTCCTCTCAATTAGTGAGCGGTAATAATAGAAATGAGTTTCATAATTTTATTGTATAAACGTTGCTGTAGTTACTTCTGCCATGGAGGTTGTGTTTTACCTTTGGTTCGTTCGTGTGTGTGTGTGTGTGCTTGTTAACAGGATTCAGACTGATCTTCTTGGAAGGTTGAAGCACGACTAAAGGAAGGACCCTTTACGTTTTGGGGCAAATCTAAACAGCAGTTTCTACGTTGGATTCGGAGGACGTTCCCACTCTCTAGGTTGTATATATGAATACAGTTGTTTCTATAAATACAGGGAACGTCTGACCTGCAACTTGTCAAACCAAAAATCAATATTTTGACTACTTAGAAGTGTCATGGGCCAAATTAGATATAAACACACTTCCCTCTATCTTTGGCAGATGTCCTGCTCCAAAGTAGGTTGTTGGCAATCCAATCTAAATCTTCATTTACTATCAACAGTCTATTAAAGACGTGGCAGCGGTAATCTGACGATCCTCCCCCGGCTGATAACAGTTACTGTAGCTTTTACACAAAACGTCAGAGCAGGTGTGCAGTCTGCTGACCTGTTGTTCAACGGCTAATCGCTGATCACAACAAGATTAGCAAAACTTCTGACACCGGCTTCAGGCTGTTTTCTGGAAAAAACCTCAGTTCAAAAAACACGAAAAACAAATGACCCACGGTTGATGGCTTGTGATTGTTGTGATCGCTTCAACCGCGTTGACCTTGAATGCCTCGCAGGCGCGCGTATAAGTTGCACGTTGAAATTTCATTTTCCCAGATTACATTTGCAATAATGTCTGTCAGGTGTCACGGTGCATCTCAGTCATCAGCTGACCTGGTAAGTGAACTATACTTTCAACTCCCTCAAGCGAATGGCAGAGTTATGTGTCACACTGTTGTTGTTGTTTTTTTCTACGGAATTTCTCGCCTGATTTCTTCAGACTGGAGTTAATAACAAATGAGACATTTGGTGAGCAAGCTATGGCAAGTTTCGATCGACTCCGGAAGAAACCGCAGTTGTCTGGCGTTAGTCTGCGAGATACATCAGTAAACAAGGGCACTCCTATTACAAATTGACCTCACTTTGGCCCTTGTCAGTCCATCTACCCTGAAGCACATGATTCTCAGCAGAAACCTGAGTCCGCATCCCAAACTGGTGCAGACGTTTGGTTCACCCCCCAACGTGCACTACAAAAGAGTGGAAATGCAAAGAAAATCCCCTTGTTTAACAATTCATCAGAGGTTGATCATTTCTGAGTTTGTTTATTGGGACTGAAGGGAGGTGACAACAAGTGCTGCAGGCTTGAATTTGACAAAAGAAAAATATTAGTCTCTTGTCAGTCAAGTTCTGAACCTCTGCTTCCTTTTTCTTCAGAGGAAAACATGTAGCACCACTGAAGTTTCTACAGCATCTACAGCGGAGAACAAAGGGCTCATCAACTATTTGCATTGGAATCAGTTCTACTAGAAACAGAGAGGTTTCCTCATCTAGACTACACAGATGAAGGTTTTATTTTCATCTTCAAGGTCGTCTTCTGGAACCATCACTTAAAGCCATCATGAGTCAATGTGCTAAAGGTGCTCCGCTCATGTGTGTCTGACTAATCCACGCCACCTCTTCCTGTGTTAGGAAATAGCCAAAGACAGGAGGCAGGGCATGTTCCACCTGGGATGATTTACAATTTTTAAAGAGCGATTGCATAAAGCAGAGTGTTGTTGCCAGCAGTGACTAAAATGTAAACTGATCTTCTGGTATTCTACGTGGATTTAAAGCATCTTTTGAGTGCTTTCAGTCATTCTAATTCCCGCTGTGAAATCGATTTACACACTTCCTCCCAGAGGAAACTGATGGTAAAGATAACACAGGATTGACAAGTGTTGTGAAAGAAGTACTGATGTTGTTTTGTGTTGCAAAACAAACCCTCTTTAAACTCTTACAAATAAATACTTAAGCAAAACATTCAACACATTCAATTATTTGTCTCAGTGCAGACTTTCCCCCTCTCATGTAAGTGTATCCAACGCTGGTTTAATGCATATTTCAGCAAGCCCAAGCAGGGTACCTTAGAATTACCACTTTACTCGTGGGCCCTGAGGCCTTGGAGCCGACTTTGACATCAAGAGAATATGTTTGGGTAAAGGAATGTGCGGCAAGCTTTCACCTCTAGGTATTTATCTTCTAAGGTGGGGTGGACTAGGGAAGGGGGTGGTAGTGGCGGGTGCAGCCAGGCTATGTCATGGCAGGTCGAGAGGAGAAAGACATGAACCTGTCTTAGCGGAGATCCGTATCCCCAGAGACTACCGCGGCCCAGAGAGGATGCAGCTCCCTCGGCCACTTGAAGCCACGTTCAGCAGCCTCTTCTGGAACAACACATGTTTCCACAGAAGCGAAAAGGTCTAAGACCGCTGATACAATGCAGGAGTCAAAAGTGTTATTTGACTTGAGATGAGTTGCCATGAGACTCAGAAAATACATCAGCAGCCTTGCTAAAGGAGTATTACGTCAAAGCGTCAACACTCTTTAGTGACTTCATGCGCTACCTCAGCAGTCAAAGATTGTTTGATCTGGTTGGAGTGATACAACAAAGACACTCCAGTTGTGTTTGCTTGCCACTTTTTTTTTTCTTCTTCTTTTTTTTTTTTTTACCTCTTGAACCGATGACCTGACCTCTAAAATCAAATCATCAGCACACAAAATAGCTTTCGACTTGCTGCAGGGTTTCTGTTATGACGGAATGGAAAACTTGCCTTCCATTGTGTCACTCACAACTGGCTCGACACACAAAAAGAAACGAATGGAGATTGAAAAGTTGTTTGTTCTGTTTGCCACAAACACTGATGGATGCTAACGTTTAACAGTACGTGTTAAACGTGTTCATGTCCGACGACTAACGAAATGTGCTGAAAAGTGATGTGACTGCTTTTTATAACTTTGATGACCGGGAGCAAAAAGCAGTGTTTTGTTGTTTTTTCCCACCTCTCAGTGCAGAAGTCCAGCAGGATTTCCTTCCAGCTGAGCATGTAATTAGTTTCTCATCAGTATTACCACTAGGGGACCCATTAAGGGAAGCAGATTAAGGTATACACCCAATATCACACCAACACCTAAATATTGAATAATGTCTTCAAAAAAAATCTTTAGTGATTTGTGATTGATGTAAGTGAGGCATGAACCAGGCAAGAGCTGCTCAACTGGACATGGGTATCTATTTATAATATAAAATCTGTGAACTCATTGTGGTAAATGACTTCAGTTCAGTATCTTAAATATAGAGAATAATTAAACGACTGTAAGATGCTTTTACATTCTCCTAAGTGCATTTGCTGATGTGACTCATTGCTTCTTTAATGAGTGAAGAGATATCAGTGTCATGAATGCCAGTACTTCTGGGCAATGTGATTTATAATATTGTGGGTTTTTAAGGACATTTGGGAAGTAAAGAGGACTTTACATCAGTGTGCTGACGTATGCTGCTTCCACTTGGGAACATGTGGTTGCAAAACACAACAGTATTATAGCAGAAAGACACCAAATATACATTATCAGTATGCAGTAAGCATTCCAAGCATGATGGCTAAACATGCCCCCCCAATACACACACACACACACACACACACACACGCCTCTATACCCCAAAATACTTCATGATTTACAAACCGCATCTGAGGAGTTATGTAA
>CAAKHC010003636.1:49206-60182 GCA_901007825.1 Macroramphosus scolopax | reverse complement strand
ACAACGGTTGACAGAAGTATATACTACATATGATGATTTTATTAAAATCATTCCATTATTGTACCACATGATACATGCATTGTGTAGAAATATCTCAAGGTGGCATTGGAAATCAATGCATTGTTGTATCTAAAAAATATTCTGCTTTTCATTTGTTTCATTTTATTCTTCATTGTCATTATGTCTTTTGTTCATTTTATAGCCATATTCTCAAAATTGATCTATTAATGTTATAATATTACAGTCAGATAGATAGATAGATAGATAGATAGATAGATAGATAGATAGATAGATAGATAGATAGATAAAAAGAAAAAAAGCTGACTTGCCATTCACAGTGTCTCTTGCACGATCAGACCAGCAGGGGTCACCAAATCTATTAAATGTCTGTATACACTAGTTTAGGTTAAATAATCTAATCTGGGGTTGTACAAATAATATCTGTTATATATCAACTGCCAGTAAACACAACTTTAGTGCAATTGTTTATTTACATTTCATTCACTTACAGGTTTCTAAACTCCACTCTCACAGCTTCAATATACCACGAATTGGCAGTAATTCTGTCAATGCAAAGTTTATTTACAGGTGAAAATTGTCTCCTAGACACCTACGATATTCATCCACTGACGTCACTTACTCTGTGAAGCCATACATAGTGTTGCCAATCCAAAATGTGTTGATCCAATAATGATGCAAATGATTTTTCCCAGAGCTTCACTGAAAGTGCAAACCATCATCTTTGAATGAAGTTTTGATTCGCTGACTGATGTTGCTGTTTCATTGGAACATTGAGCAACTGATCGTGTATGTTGCACCTGCATGACTGATCTGAAACCTGGGTTGTGTTTGTCTGCAGACTGAACAGTTTCGGCGATACTGATAGATGAGGTCAATACAGAGATGATTGCAAACGCAGGAGAATATTTGAGTCTCGTCAAATTGAATGTGTGTTCGTGACCGAGTCTAATTAGAGCGTCATCTGATGCTGCTTTCACTTACACTCGGACATCGGACTCTCACTCGTCACTTATTTCCCACCAGCCACAACTTAATCTAGCATGTTTTTTTTTTAAATTCAGTTTTCAAATGTTTGGGCTTCACCCCTGTAGATCTGCTCCCAGTTATAGAGGAAGCAAGAAGAAATAAAATAATTTTGACACGATTCATTGAATAAACTGAATTGACCCCTTTCTTGGATAATCTGACACTTTGTCAACTTGTTCTGATGTTTGGTAGCTTTTGAATGACGATACAAATAGTGAGTATTTTATTTAATCTATTTAATAACCGTACAACATCAATGTAGTTAACGTTTGATCAAGTAGAAAATAACAGTACATGGAAACATGCAGTTGATCAATCTGTGGTTAACTGTATTTAAATTGCTGTCACTTAACTAACCCCAAGTGGGCCTGGAAGGTTTTATCAGCCGTTTCCAATGTTAAACTGGAAATCTAATTCATAAATCATTTTTGTTTTCACATTCTATTCTGTTCAGTTTGAGCTTTTCTAGACACCTGTGACGCTGACTTCCAGATTTCCGAGTCATTGTGAACGTCTACATTTGTTTGGAGGATATTTGTTGAGAATTGCCATGAATACATAGAGCCTCTATTTCGTTTTAAAGGTCTTTATGGATCTAATTTTTATACTTATAATAATCTATAAACCACTATGACTTTTTTGGGGGGGCCTAATTCTTTCTTTGCAACCACTTTCTTCCTTCCTCGTCCTCTGGTCCATTGACACGTTGTTCATCCGGACAAAAAGGCACTTGTTCCCTCTCAATCCGTCTAATTTACTAACAGTGTTTTTATGATAACCTAAACTGACTTTTCTGGAGGTAGAAACATAGACTGAAGAGAAGAGCCCCCTGTCAGAAGAAGATATGTTAGTGCCACCTAGCGGACATTAATTAACACTGCACACTTGATAAATTCTCAATACAAGAAAGCTCCTTTCTTACCTGAAAGCTTGAATATATCATATTACATTTAATCAATTATCATCACGTTGGAGACACTTGTACTCAGTATAGCAATGGTAATATTTTTTACTTTGTTCAACATTATACTTAAATGCTTTTACAAGGAAGAATTTCATTTTTTCTCAACTACCTTTATCTAACAGCTATAACTGCTTTTCAGATTTAACATAATCTATCAGTTTTTACAGATATTCGTCAATTTGCAAAGCAAAATTTTGTTGCTTAAATTAGACCCTAATTTAACCCTGAAAACATTTAACACTTTATTCTAAGTCCCCCTATTTATCCAGTATATAACCAGTTAATAAGTGTTTTGCATTAGTAAGAGGGTATAAGTATTTAATATTACTGTCAACTCTTCAAATGGGGCTCATAGGATTGTCATTACCTTTCATCTTGTGCAATGCTTATGGATACACTACAGAGAGGGAAGACCTGAGGTGTGGATTAATTATGTTTACTGGTTCAAAGTCGTCTGGCCACCTGGAGAACGAGAGGAAAACTCCCAGACTGTGTCTGGTGTTGTCTGGATTGATATCCATAAATAGCTCTGCATGATAAGCCAGGTCTTTTGGCTGAGTTAGACATGGAATTGGCACTTGTCCTCCTGTTTGTCACAACTGGTGAGTTTTTAAAACATATTATTCTATGATAAGAGTTACTACTTTAAATTGATATGAAACCAGCTCATATTTAGCATCTGTTTGTTCTAATGTTTAAGTGTGTGGGTGCGGTGTGCCCAGCTACCCTCCCAGCACCAGCCGTGTGGTGAACGGTGTTGAAGCCCGTCCATACAGCTGGCCATGGCAGGTTTCTCTGGAGTCCTTCTTCCCCACTTGTGGAGGAACACTGATTGCTCCAAATTGGGTCTTAACTGCTGCACACTGCATCACGTGAGTACAAGTTTCTATGTGACATTTGCGGAAATAATTAAGTCCTAATTGTCACTGGACCTCCAGTGCAGGGTGATGTCATAGATACTTATAGAACTGTTTTTTTTTTCTCCCTCATCTAGATTCCACACATACAGGGTGGTTCTTGCGGAGCATGACATGAACAAGGAAGAGGGGCCTGAGCAGTCCATCATGGTGAAAGAAATGTTCATCCACCCCAAATGGAATAAGAACTGTGTGTCTTGTGGGTAGGTTGTCATCGCCCCTGCACAGTCACCCTGTGCTCTATATCTTTATATCTAACTAATGAGAAAGAAAACTTTTAAAATACTTTCAAGTGTAATTCAAGTATATAAAAATGCACTTATGTTACACCTGGGATCATCTTGTCTGCAGGTATGACATTGCCCTGCTCAAGCTTGAAAAGAGTGCCGTCATCAATGACAAGGTGCAGCTGGCCTGCCTGCCGCAGCCTGGTGACAGTCTTGCCCACAACCAGCCCTGCTATGTCACCGGCTGGGGGCGCCTCTCCTGTAAGAGCCACACGCTTGGATTAATCCCAACCTTTAAAGTTTTAATAACTCTAATCTGGTACTAATCATATGTCACCCTTTCAGCCGGTGGGCCCCCGGCAACTAGACTTCAGCAGGCTCTACTTCCTGTGGTGGGTCACAGCGTCTGTAGTCGAAGTGACTGGTGGGGCAGCTCAGCGAAAACAACGATGGTTTGTGCAGGAGGAGAGAGCAAGTCAGCGTGCCATGTGAGAAAAGACCACATTTGATTTTTTGCTGTTTATGAAGGGAACATTTAATGTAAGCCGATGCTCTAAAACCTGCCACCATCACACAGGGCGACTCTGGAGGCCCTCTGAACTGTAAGGGCAGAGACGGCAGATGGTACGTCCACGGAGTGACCAGCTTTGTGGACGGACGTGGCTGTAATACCCCTCAGAAACCAACAGTTTTTACCCACGTGGCCTCTTACATCCCTTGGATCAGTGAGGTGAGGCAGGATGTCTTCAATGAAGAAAACACTTTCCTTGTCTGATATCTGAAGGTTAACCTTGTTTTAATTCTTTGCAGACGATGGGCCAAAACTGAAGTTTCCAGTTTGCTGTGGCTATTCAATAAAATACATTTTTGAATTATCATTTGTCTTGAATATTTCAAACATATGCAACAAGCCAAAGAAATAGTCAGTAATCAGTGCAGAAAACATTTTAATCAGCCAGAACAATGTTTATTTTATATTTACAGGACAAACATGAATCAGGGTGTTTTTATGATGTTACACAGTTATGATGACATAGTGGTGACGTTGCACAGTGTACTTATTTTGTTTGAAATATGCATTAACTGTTGGAATGTGAACATATAAAGGATGTTATGATTAACATTTACCTTTAGAATAAAATCATTTTAATAGTCCCTTAACCCATCAAGTCCTTCTCCGGCCCCTCTCAAAGCATCTCAACCATTGATTTTAAAAGATTGCTTTTATTTGAGGGCCTATGCTTTACCACAGCTTGCTATGTTAACCATTAGAGTAGATCCTCATGGCTAAGAGGGTGTCCAGGTGAAGAAGTCGACTCCCCGCAGCTCGTCAGGTAAGTAATCCTGCTCTACAGGAGCGCTGAAGGCGGGATTGTACTTGTAACCTTTGGCGTAGCCCAGCTGCTTCATCAGCTTGGTGGGTGCATTGCGTAGGTGAAGGGGGACAGAAGGAAGGGGACCTTTGTGGTTCCTCAAACAGCTCTTCACATTATTGTAGGCCTGGTAAATGTCCACAGATTTGGGTGCTCGTGAAAGATAGACCACGCACTGAGCCAAGATCACCTGTTGGACAGGGGATGAATAACAGAGATAAGAGAGCAAAGTATAAAGACAGGGCAACTGCCTCATTTCTGAACATGCCGTTAAAATCATCAAAGGGTTACGTGAAAGGATTTCTGTTCAGAAGCAGGCTTGTTTTTCAAACCCGCAAATATATTTTGGGTACAGTCATTCTCTTTGATTTTAGCCTTGAAATTATGTTTTGATCTAAGACAGTAAAACCATCGCTGATGCTCAGGCAAGCCTACCTCGCATTCAGGCATCCCGATGAAGTGACAGGCCTGGAAGGTAGACACAGCCTGGGGGAGAGCAGCGGGATCTGCCATACCTGAGAGAGAGACAAGACACCAAGTAAGACTGAGAAATCTTCTCTCTCTACATTTGCTATACAGTATGCAACACACATACCCACATCCTCGCTGGCGAAGCGGACCAGTCTGCGAGCCACATAGAGGGGATCTTCACCGCCCTCCAGCATGCGCCCAAGCCAGTACAGAGAGGCATTCTCATGGGAGCCTCTCAGAGACTTATGCAACGCGGATATACAGTTATAATGCTCTTCACCTTTGAATAACAAATAATTATATATCAATACATGTAGCATGAAAAGTGGTCTTTGCACATTTTACAATCAAGTCATATATATATATATTTGAAGTCACAGGAGGCCTTATGATCTATAGGGCACAACTCAATATTCTAATTTGGATAATCAAAGCTAGATATCATGTTGTCCAATAAAAAGGATCCAAACATAAATTAATGCTGCGATGATGATAGAAGGCAATAAACGCTGCCACAACTTAAGTCAAGCGGAGTGCATGTGTCATCACCATATAAAACAGAGGACAGTAAATCTCAATCTTTTGGGACAGCTGAGCGTTATGCAACAGGGCGGCCTGGACGACTGTCAAAGTCTTACGCAGGAGGAAAAAGGGAGAGGGAATTGTCCATGGATGGTCATGAAGGAGGGGGGCGGGAATGACGGAAATTACAGAGTTGATGAACACAATACGTGTGACGCTGCCGGTGTTTTACAGCACTTTGATATTGAGCCGGGTCCGGTTTTTATATTCTTCTTTATGGTGACGTCTATCCGCACTCGCACCCGTGTACATGGAAAAAGTTCTATCTATGGATACAATGATCGACATTGATATTAGAATACAGATCCCCCTCATCTTAGTAGATTTTGTTTTGCAGTGTTGATAGCTTAACCAAGAAGTCACAAGGTGAAACGCAATGTAGAGTGCAAACATTTATCAAGTGAAAGCCAGTAAGACATCTACCAGCTACCAGTACGGACCAGTACTCAACATGAGGTTGACTATGAATATTATACATGATCGAGTGCTTTCCATTGGAATCTACAAGGTTTACTTTGGATATTGACTCCAATCCATCTTACCAGCTTTATCATAGAGTATATGGGACCTCTGGAGACCCTCCTTGATGTGCTCTTCCTTCACAAGTATTTCCTGAGAGGAGCCGTCTTGTCCTCCTGAGTTCGGCTGGGCCGAGCGCAGCTGTGCCTGAACAGCAAGCTGCAGACTGTTGAGTCCTGTTCTTGCGTCACCATCACAAAGGTAGGCTACGGTGTCCAGAGCTTTTTGTTCAATGTAAATCTTTGGCCTGAGAAAAGATAAAAATAGCATCATCATCAAAACGTTTTATTACAGTGTTTTTACAAGTCAACAATGATCGTTAGTAGTTATTTCAGGGAATCAGACATGTGAAGTCCATGCCAAAGACTCATCATCCTTATCTCAAACTGTCCTTACTGACTGAACTCTAGAAGTGCTGCTGATTATAGCTTCTTAAAAGTCCAAGCACCTCAGATGGTGACAACTGACGCATGGAAAACTGTCTGAACAGGATGTGTCATCAGTGACCATGACGGCTGCTAATGTTTACCAAGCTACCCATCATAAGTAGCCTGCATTTGCATTTGCATGCACAAAACACAAAGTACAGCTGAGGCTGATGGGAATGTCTGTAGTTTTGTCTGCAGGTATTCACTCATATAACAAAAGCTTTTGAAGTCATTTTTTCAAGGGGAGGATTTAGAAGAGACTTTCCAATTAAAATTGCAAATGTGAACCCCAAGGTGGCCCGACAGGAAAAGTCAAATGAAAACTGTCGTCAGATTAATATCACATTGTATCGCAATACAATCCCTCAAATTACTTACAAATACTAGCTTATATCAGAATAGACATGATATTATCATTCTAATGCCGTGTGCAGAGCTGGTATTAGTGACATGCATCCTAAGAGCCACAGAGATAGTTGGAGTGGCTAAAAAAAGTTCACTATCAGCATGTAGAAGAGATACAGTGGACATCTGTTCACAAGAATTCCCGGATATGAAGGGGCCATCGCTAATATGTGGACCATAATCTTGCAGTGTCATTGTCTCATTCTTTAAAGAGTCCTGTAGATGCAAAGCAAAATATATTTGCTCTCGGAAAGCTAAATTCCAGGCATGCATATATACACATTCTTATATCACTGCGGTATTATGTCAATAATACCGCAGCAAAGTAATTCTACTTAACTATAAGTCCCATAGAGCTGATTGGTTAGAAGGAGAATTGTGTACATACAGTATTCCAATCTGATTCTTTGAACTGAAACTGCTGCAAAGAAGGTTGTCTGTGCAGTATAGGTTACCATGGTGATGTACCCTGGATAAAAGTGAGCCAGCTTCATCCCGGTTTAAGCCCTGACAATTTAATCCTGCTATGTGTGATTGCCTATGTGATTTTAGTTTTTCCAAACCCTCAGCAAAAATATTTACTCATCTCCCTGACGCTTACATCACATTCCATCCACGAGCAGCAGTTAGCAACGCTCTACAACTTGTATGCAAATTCTTATCTGTCAACATACGAGACGAGACGAGAGCCTGGGGGATTGCTGTGGCTCCAACGACTCCTCCTCCCAAAAATTATCTAACTGAACCCACTAATCCATGAACAGAAGAAGAACAGAGCAGGCCTTCCACTCTAACAAAGGATTTTGATTTGCAAGTTTATACCCAGTCGAGCAGAATCCCGGGAAGAGAACTTACTCGTGTCCATCTGCTTGGTCTGGATGTTTAGGATTTGCTTGATCTCCCTCCAGTACTCTGATCCCGAGCGCAGCCAAGGCCCGGTCCAGGATTAAGCCCATCGCCTCGACAGACAGCTTCTCCAGAACCAGCACCTTGCACCTGCTCAGCAGGGCAGCATTCACCTGGAAGGAAGGATTCTCTGTGGTCGCCCCGATCAGAGTGATTGTCCCACACTCCACGTGAGGAAGGAAAGTGTCCTAAAGATACACAAATTGGAAAAGAGAAAAGCTAAGAAATGTCTGAAGAATCACCTCTGAGGTGACAAGATATCTCAGGTGAGGATAATTTTCAATTATATTTATATAGCACAAACTCATAATAGAAGTTATCTTGGGGTACTTTTCTTTAAGCAAGGAAACAAACTCTTTGCACATCGTATTGTTATACTACCTTGCAGCAAAGGACCATTTTGTACTAGTTATCTACAGTCAAACCCTAAGACATGAAATGCTGGATGGTTTGTTTCACAGAACCATCTGGAATGTTGTCCTCAGAAACAGTTTGGCGAAGGGGGAGGCACTTTCAGAAGAACTTCGCAAGATATTGGATGAATCACCTGTCAATCACGGGCTAAATTTAACTGGTCGAGTTAAGTGCATTGTTATTTTCAAACAAACGGCTGCTTCTCGCTGTCCTCACTCAAACTGAAAGCTGATTGGTCCAAGAGAGAAGGGCTACGGCTGGAAGATGGATTCTAACGTGATCTTGATGTTGTCATGATATTCATGATTCTTCAGCTGCCTCGCAAAGAAAACTGTAAGCTTGCAATTTAATAGGCTTATACATTATATGGTTTAGTTTATATCTATAAAGCTGCATGAAACCTTGAAACGCATCTAACGTTTTAAGGCCGTTAGGTTGAATGATAAAGTTCTCAAATTTAAAGCAAGTTTAAACCAGTTAAGGCAGGTTGAAGACAGGCTAAAGTGTAAGTCCAGCATAATCTGAACCTGCGGCAAAAACAAACTACTGTTTTGCAATAAAAGCCACATACAACCTGATCATCCTACATAAACAGACGTTGTGCAATCTTCAGTAAACAAAGGTATTGATAAACCTGGCTCGTCAAACTTTAAATTTGGTTGAGAGCATGTCTTTTTGACTCCACCTGTTGGGATTTGTTGAAGCGGTGAATCTCATCAATGAACAGGATGGTCTTCCTCTTCCACAGTCGGAGCTCGTTCTGTGCCTGCTTGATGACCTCTCTCACGTCATTGACGGATGCGCTGGTGGCCGACAGTTTTACAAAACGAGCTGTACCCTTCTTTTTACTGGAGGTAGCTATTATGTGAGCTAGAGTGGTCTGAAAGACATAGAAAAGGGGGGAAAAAACAGTAGGTCTTTAATCAAAACAAATAGGTCATTCAGGAATTGTAGAAATTCCAAATGTATCGCTCCAAAACTTTTTTGACCACATATTATACGTAGCACTGTGAGGTGTTATGTAATAACGGGTCGGGCAACTAGTCATGCACTTAACTAATTTCTAGGTCATACAATGCACCTTCCTTTTTAGACCTGAGATAACCTTGTCTTCACTGTAAATTCTGATAACCATCTCCAAAAATAACCACTGCATCGTGAAACCTGAACACGAGGCTGTTAGAAAGGTAAGATGTCAACAAAGCATGTTGACAAAGTCTAAGTATGGAGGGCTACTGTAGTACAATCCACACTCGTAGCCTGGCATACTTAGGAAGTCGCTAACATGCGGTATTCAGGTCTGAACAGAGGTATGGGCATCGCAACAGGTGTGGACATCAATCTGGCAGCCATGAATTAATGCCTTGCTCTTTCAACATGCTCTCAAAGTTCCACCTGCCTCAAGTCTCTCTTTGTTGAGTACAACAGAGAGAAGAGCATTGACATAAATTGTTTTACAGTGCTGTTTTTGCAGTGGGCACAAACTGGTTATGTAGTTACACCTTTTTAAATGTGATTGTCTCTTTTTTTTACCTGCCATGGCAGCTTGTGGATGTTTCTGTGTGTGTGTCATAGCCAGATTTGGCCCTGCAGACCCTTGTACTGTAGTAGGAACTAACACAGAGGCCTCTCCTACTACAGGTTTTTATATGGCAGTCCATCAATGGAGGGATTTTGTGATATAAAAGACTAACGAGAAACATTACTCATAGGCTGGAAAGTCTACAGGCTCACTGACGTTGCAGCCAGTGCTTGAAAACATACAGTGCATTTAGGGCCAAATTATCACGTCTAATTAACCACAATATATCCTCATGACAAAACCAGTATATTTTGAACAGGCAAATAGTTATGAATGAAGATGACGAATTGTTAAATACACGCACAACATAAGGGAAAGAATAGAAGAATACATTCTTAAGGTAGTATTGTCACATCTGCACCTTTCCGCATCCCGGTGGTCCCCACAGGATGAGGGACGGTACCTCCTGGGAGTCCAGAAGAGACCGGAGGAGTGTTTGCTGGCCAACAACTTTACTTTGACCGAAGTATTCCTCCAGTGTGTTCGGTCTTAGCACCTCTGCCAGCGGCTTGCTCATCGTTAATAGTGTCTGTGGGGATAAATCCTGAGTTTTCATAGTTTCTGTGTTTGACACAGACGGCTGACTCTTCAGATGTTCCCCACCTGTTGGTCCGGGGTCCGACTCGTTCAGCAAACCTCGTTTAATCCCCCTGTTAGCTACAGTGACACCAGTTTGCTTACTGGGAAATAATGTTTTCCGTTCACTGTGAGGCGAACTGTTACTCTTGTTGGTCTTCGATAACAGAGCAAATGACGGGGTACCTGAAGTGTTGCAGGAGCTGACAGCAGTTTTTTTGAAAATGGGGTTGTGTGGTGAAGCTTTAGCACAAAACTTCTTTCCAGGGGGCCCGTTCCCGTCTGTGGTCGTCGGAGAACTGCAGTCGGTGTCGCCCTTCAGCAGACATGCGTCGAGGTGACCGTTAATGGTGTCCGGCTGGAAGTCTTCGAGACAAACTGGACACCGCACCGAGTCCGCTGCTGTGGTTGTCATCTCGTTCGCCATGTTGCTTCCCGCTTTAACATCTGACCTTTAATCACATGACCAAACACAGTTTGGAGACTAAAAGTCGCTAAATTGCTCTCATCTAAATGCCAACTTACCTAAAATGCCATGTTCTTATTATTAGCTGCACACGACGTT
>CAAKHC010003636.1:13061-49186 GCA_901007825.1 Macroramphosus scolopax | reverse complement strand
GGACACCGCACCGAGTCCGCTGCTGTGGTTGTCATCTCGTTCGCCATGTTGCTTCCCGCTTTAACATCTGACCTTTAATCACATGACCAAACACAGTTTGGAGACTAAACGTCGCGAAATTGCTCTCATCTAAATGCCTACCTAAAACATCATGTTCTTATTATTAGCTCCACACGACGTTTATATGAGAAATAAGTTAGCTTTCCATTTCTAGTGAACTTCCGTTGAGTTCTTCGCTTTCTCTGTGTGTGTTCATGGCTCACTGCACGGTCCGTAAATCGAATTTCGTCCCTCAAATACATTCAGAAAAAACAAAAGCGCTACGTGAAAATCAACGTTTTCAAACCTGTATTTTACTTGTTGTTTGTGAGACGTCATTGCGATAAGTCTGACTGTGGTTGCAAATCCAATTAGATCGTAACTGTTTTTTCAATAATACGGTTGCTGTCTAAAGAAATCTGCTTTTTCCTGATATGGTGTGGTACATGAATGCAACACGGATGTAAACACAGTCAAGACATCTCAGGTCAACATCGTTGAGGGAAATTACTTTAAGGAAGTCCATTTATGTTTATAATTATGTGGAAGTAGTGATTAAGCATTTCATTAATTGATTAACAATTGTATAATAAAAACATGCATTAACACAAGTGTTCTTTATTTGATATTTCAATGGGCTATTAAAAGTAATTATAAAAAAAGTTACATTTAGAATTAAAAAGGGTATGACAAAACAAAATACAACAGCCAATAGGCAACAATCTAGAAACGCAATGAATAATTCATAAATGAATAACATTCTAAAATCTATTTGAAGATGCAGTTTTATTAGAGAGATAAATTACTGGATTCATAACTTGAATTAAGAATACTGATTTCCATTTTCTCCTGCTTTTTCTTTTCCTACTGGCTATTCAGTTTGCTTTGTCATTAAGATTTAATACCTTTAAATACCTCTTTTCAAACTAGATATTGGAAATTTGTGTATTTTTAGTTTTAAAAATAAGATTTTTTAAAAAACTAAATTCTTTTTAATTTGAACTATTCAGAAAAAATGAATTACTCTGTAAAATAGTCTTTAGATTGATAATACTATTTATCATCATATTATTGTACAATTAGCATTCTTGTTAGGTGATATAAAGTTGTATTGCCATTCCATTGTCACATGTGGTCCTCCATATGGATGAAATGTAATTTAGCTATTGGAGGAAAAAAACAATAGATATGATGGAAAATTGTTGTTTTTGTATTTACTGGTTCTTTAGTGCTGTTTTTTGTTTCTGCTCAGATTAAAGGCCAAGAGAAACACGCCAAAGTGGTCAACCAGGTTGGGAGAACGGAGGGATTGCTTATAAAGAGAGGACTGGCAGCCCAGTGTCCCCCTCAGGGAGAATGGCCAAGCTGAAGTCAGTTCATCAGTATACCAACAACCGAAACATGACCAAGCTGGCCTTATTCCCCTATTTAGAGAAAGTGAAAACCATGCGTTGCTTCTGGGAGATGAAGCTGGAACCAGAGGTATCCACTCAGTTCATGAATAAGAAAATGTACTCATCATCATGGAGAATCATTGTATTTTGTGATGAATTCTACTCCACAGGAGCACCAGCAGAGGGCAGTAAAAGCTACATTTATTTGAAATACCATGAATGCTGTACACTTATATGCATTTTCTAGCAGGTAGCAAACTGATATCGTTGACCTTTTTGGAATTAAAATTTTGAGACAGCTTTGAGACAACTCTGACAGAATCATTAATTCAATAAGATGTTATTTAGAAGTCAAAAACACTGGAATACACAATAATTGCAACATGATTTAAGGCGCCAAAGTTTATCAATGGCACCTTCCAAAATGATACAATAAGGCACCAAAACAGTGTAAAACACGATTCAAATCATGTTTTGAGCTGAAACAGGAGTACCTCACTGTAAAACAAACTGTGACCTTGTGAGAAATTGAAGAACGATTTTGCTGTTTTTCCTCACGGCAGCCAACAGATTAATCTGAGCTGTGAGGGCACAGCTCTCGGCTTGAAGGGCGCACAGCCGGTGGTGAAGCCAGAGGCGGCGATGATTTTATAAACATGCCTCACTTACATATGGGACTGTTGCATAACATAGACTGTGCAGTTTTACTTAAAAAATACTTCAAAAAAATGTCCCATTAAAGCAATCGACTATACTCAACTGTTACCCTGAATTGGCAACAAAGATTTATATGCGAATAATTTTTTTATTTTGTATTTTAGGTTTGCAAACACTCACACGCGTCTGTCGAGATCCTTGAGTGTAAGCTCTCGTGTGTGACATTTGTAATACAATAGCTCAGGCTATTTATTTACACCGCAACCCAGTGGGCGTGTTGACAGGGAGAATTGACACCTCAACACAATCTTCTCAGTTTTCAAGGTCAGGATTGTGTTAAAGATTACTCTCGCGTTCAGTTTTCCGTTGCTTTCGCAGTTTATTCACATTTGCTGAGGGGAGACTGACATGCCTGTTTTCTAGTGAGGATCTGAGGATTGCACACAGCAAGAGAGAGCTTATCTGTCAGACACAAGTCCTTGGCACCTGTCACTCTTTTGTCATGGGGACAAACCAGCCGTCCTTTGGTTCTAAGTGCTGATAGGAGTGGGGGGGATGAGTGAATTAACACAGGCTGCGGAGGATTGTGCATTAATGTTTGGGCGTTCCTTATACCAAGAAGTTGCTGTCATCTCCTCTAATTCTCCACTTGAGACTCTTCTCCCTAAGCTCCAAGAGGTCCTTTGTAGTTTAATATAGATACTGTACAGGAAGGCGACAGAAGAAAGATGAAGGGTAAAATAAAAGCCATGGAAATGTTTGCGACGGCCTGGGACGCTTGGATAGTCAGAAGTATGTGTCTGGTTGCCTCCTACCTCTGGCGCAAGCTGAGCGATTTACTCTGCTACAGGAGGAGTTACAGAGCATCACCTCCAACAGCCATCCAGGTATAAACAAGACTTGTTGAATAATACTGAAACATTGGCTTGGGAGCACAGAGAAGACCTTTACATGAATATTAACTTTGAAGCCCTTGTGGAGGTTTAACGCTCTATAATTATATATTTCTTTATGTGTGTGTTTTTGGACAAAGACTTCTCAATAGTCATGTGTCAGTAGTTGTATTGCAACAGGTCCTACTGAGAGAAGCTTTGTTGTGTCAGCACTTTTCTTAAGCACTTCAGAAAAGATGCAAAGAGGAAAAGTCCACTTTGGCCATACTCATTCATTTCTTTTTTGGTTAGTGTCCATAATAGCATATTTGTATAGTTTGGAATTCTCATGTTCAATCGTAAGCATCAGACAACCTGCACAGAACAGAAGAAAATCACTTACTTTATGGCATGTGGAGTTAAGATCGCTTCTACTGTGAAAGAATTATGGACGATAGTAGACGAGGATTTCCTCTTGCTGGCTGTTAACAGCAGTTCCTCATGAGTTAACCGTCGCTAAGATTATTGACAAAAATGCTTATCCATCTTCAGAGGGGATGACAGCAGCTTGTAAATCACGGACATTTAATAACCTCCCTGACTTGATAATCTCCCCGTCCTCTTAGGAATGCAGGAAGGCAGGAAACAAGTCACTTCAAAAGTTGTTTACAGACACATTCACAATAAAAATCCCCTTTCTTTCACTCATTTTGTACAGAACTTCCATTACATCTCTTGTGATTTACTCTAAGAGGCATCCAGAGTTGTACAATCATACGAAAAAGCTTGTGTATTTTTAATAATACAGAAATAGGTTTGTTAAAGCAGAACCAAATAGCTGTTTACTTCAGCAATGACGTGCAGATTTTGACAGATATTTTGACAGCATAGGTCATATAAGAATCTATCCAAAAAACACATCCCTGGGTATTTTATCTGGGTGTTATTGAGGAACATACACACAGACAGGAACCTACTATATTATATTAGATACACAAGAGCTTGAATTCTTTGGACAATATCCAGATCACAAGACGTTTACACATTAGTTGCCAGCAGAACTTTGTTGTGGTGTATTGTGGCATCATGTTTCATCAAGCTGCCTGATATGAACCGGTGACGAATAAAACAATATACTCAAGGCAGACAAAAGACATTAGACATATAAAGAATTAACCCCAACCAAAATAAATAATATCAGGATGGCAATAATAGAAGTTAATGATAAGTGATGAACCTAGAAATGTGACAATAATAGAATAGAAATAATATAAACCAGATAGAATAAAGCCATCCTTTTGTGTATATGTATATACTCTGCATCATTAATGGTGCTGACATTATTTCCCTTTGTAGAAAGATGTGAACACATAACCTACATTTTACATTTATATTTTACTCGTGCTTTATCTGAGAAGTTTAATGATTAATTTTGCAGTAAAAATTATTATCCAATGTTATAATCCATCTAAATGTCACATTTTAATTGAATTATCGAGGTCACCATAGTGGATAATTCTTTCGGCAGCAATGTGATCCTCTGTACCTAAAGGAAAGACGACACTCGGTTTTGTGATTGGCTGTGTTATGGACGTTATGGCAACGAGATGGAAAGGCTGTGAGATAACAGGCCGCTGGTGTTTGGGAGCGAGCGCAGAGCATTTGCTGTGACTTCAGAGTGAGCAGTGGTGGAAGAGATTTGACAGACACTGCTGTTTGTCAGAGTAGTGAAGTACAGGCTCCAAACTCTGCGTTTTGCTGCCATCTAGTGTCTGACATTGCTTGTGTATTGTAGCATCTAAATAGATCAATACAAGAATGCTTATTCACCAGCTAATATTTAGTTTCCCAGCAGCTCAATAGTTGTTTCGAAGTCATTAGATTGGGAGCAATGTCACCTTACCTGCAGATGTAGAAAGCTTATTAACTGTGATAACTCCCCTGCAACGTCAATCCAGTATCAAGTCCTCCACTGCACACAGTCTAGAATAATTACAAACCTGCTGCAGTTACCCTTAATGCCATTCGAGCGCACCACCTCAGAGACAAGCTGAAGCTCTCTCACCCTCTCTTGTTTCAATTCCTCTCTTGGCATTTAGGAGATCCACATTGACATTTACTGCATGAGATCCATGACGATGTGACTAAGCTCTTCCTATGTGACCTGGTGCATTTTGACATTGACGTTTAATACCCTTAGAACATGAGGTGTTTCAGACAATTTCACACTGATAGCAACATGCATCATGGAATATTCCACTTGAAATTTACCCAAGAGCAGATTCGATTACTCGTGGCGAATTGAAATGAAACCAGCTATTTTTCTAATAAATTAGCATTTCTTCCTCAAACGTCTTGAAAGTGGTTGCAAACTCACTCAACTCTCGTAGTGTTTGGCATTGCACCTTTAATCTGAATCTTGAGCTTTCCTGTCTCAATGCTCATTGCTCAGACAGGTGAACAATGCCACCTGCTGTTCAAAATAAAAAGCATCAGTGAATATTATAATAAATGGTAACGACTTGCCTCTGATACAATGCACATTGATCACATTGTGATCACGTAGGTATGCTTTTGTATTCATGTATGCGGGGAGTCAATACATTGAATGTGTGTGCACCGGAGTTTAAGAATCTTTTAAAGACAAAACAAAAAGGTGTCGAAGTGCAGGCGCGAAATATGTTTACATGCCGAGAGAAAACATTAGATGAAAGAAACCCAAGGGATTTCTGAGACATTAACACGAGGAGTTATGTTTCACGGAGGCCACACATATTAGGTGCAGAAAGTTTCCAACAGAAAGTAAAGCCAGTGCTGGCAGACAGGGCGATGTAAGTAAGAGTGGAGACTGGAGGGGCAACTGGACAGTAGCCACAATACGCAGAAGCCCCGGTGCTTCCCAGGACATTGTGTTCTTTTTAAAGGAGGTGATGCTCCATTTTTAACAGATAACCTTGTCCCAATGCCAAACTAAAGGCCTGATACAGGCGGCCCTGCAGGTCACGCATTTTATATTGCTACGCATTTTGCAGATTGAACTTTGGTTGTGCAACATTATGCAAAACCTACCCAGCCACTTGTTTGTGGGGGTGTTGCATAGGCAAAGAAGGAAATCATTGAATTTTGTGCGAATCCATTAAACAGCATGAACATTTTTTTTTCTTTACATTGGATTTGATGGAGGTTTGCGCTCTCTGAGTGAATTTCTGGTGGACTTTTGTTTCAATTTAATGACATTGCGTGGACCAAAAACACTTTTTGTATTTACTGAAATAGTATAAAAAGAAATTAGAATAAAAAACACAAGATTCTGATTCCACAATCTTTTCACCATTTTTTCTTCAAATGATACATGGTGACCTTAACAACTTTTACTAATTAAAGGAGCAAAACGTAAAAACGCATTTACATTATAGCTATATATAAATCATACAACATACATTTTACATATATATATAATATATTTGTGAAAATCTCTGCAGCAGACAAAGTTTTTCTAAACATCCAGGTAATTCTGCTGTCGCATTATCTAAGCAACATTTTAGACGGAGCAGACATTTCCCAGCTGCCACATCTTGTGCTCAGGCTGTGTGTGTGTACTTGTACTTGTGCTTGGCAGCGAAGGTGAGAGTGAACTCTGAGAAGTGCTCATGATTCTGTTACTTTCTTTGGCGTTGGTTTCACTGTAAAGTGTACGTGATATCAACTAGATATTCTCTTTATGTCTTTAAGCCTCAGCGGTCTGTTTATATCCCCTGCTGGGTTTAAAAACATGATAGTCGCCCTCACCTTTACACATGATAGGCTGTATTGTGCTAGGACCAGCATAGTTGTCCTTTTTTATATGAACACACTGCCTGGAGCTCTTCAGGAAGCCGTCCTGTCCGACATGATATAAGAAAGTCGACTGTCCATGCTTCTCAACTTGACAAATCAGGCTGCAAATGACCTCCGCTGTCTGTCATCTGTTGGTATCCAAGGACAGGTGTGAGCGTCACTGTCTCTCCCCAAGTGATTGATGGCTGGTTTCACTCGCATCTGCTTCCCTCCCATCAGAGTCACTTGTCCGTCCACCAGTGAACCCAGATGAAAATAAATTAGAAGGGAATGCTGTGGGTCAATCTGCTCCTTGGAGCTTCATAGCCGCAGGAACATTACTGAAAGTTTTGCATGAAGATGAATAATTTTTTATCTTAATGAGAGAGGAGATTAATATCACACTGCACGGTGCAGCGACCTGCAACATGAGTGGACCGGTTACCCTTTCCCCCCTCACCTCACCCTGCTTCAATCTATCTGGCTCATTCCTCCCTGGTCACTGCACCCATGAGCCAACATCTTGGCAGGTTTCACCTGGGTCGCTCTGGCTCAGCTTGCAGTCTGGGCTCTTCAGTATCTCAACGATTTCATGGTGTCTTGAGCAGAACTGGATTCCTCTCATGCTCTAATATTTGTGAATTAATGGAGACAAATGGCAAACTAGTGAAGGAAAAATGATGATGAAATAGCTTTATGAACCAACTGGTAGTGTGTTGCAACCTCTGATTATTTGAATAATGTGACCCCGGCATATCATATTCAGTGTTTGCTCATGAACTGTTTATATCCTTCTGGTTAATATAAACGCGTGTCTGCTAGAATACATGATTCATAGAGAATATGACACCTGTAATGGAGGTTAACAGTGGATGGTTTGGTCCTTGTCTGGGCTTCAAATAAATCGTCCATGTCACCCGTCTCTTCTTTCAGCAGAGGGGATAAACATCTTACTGTAGGCCCCAAAGCCAGGAATCACAGGCTTCCTCAAGTTTCCCTCGACACGGGCCGCAAGTCACCAGCCCTCAACAGATAAGGATGCATTGCATAACTTATACTATTGTGCACAGACAGTCCCGAATAAATAGCAGCCCTTTAAGACTTTTTCATTCCAAAATAGTTTTGCTATTCTGTTCTATTTAGAAAAAAAGAAATAGACCCGTAACATCTGCCACAATGAATCCATGTCATTGTCATGCGATTGGGAAATATGGTAAACATGAATGAGCACTGGCACGCTCGTCTTACACACTAGTAATATGCACAGTGACCATTTTGACACCTAGCGGGCGAGTGACGGTGGTGGGCTTAGCACTTAAAGGCTCTCAAATGTCTCATGGCCCAAGCAGTGCCAAGGCCCCACCCCAAACACTTGACCTCTGCTGACGTAGGTTGGCCATTTACATTTAGGGACACTGGCTCACTGCATTCCTAATACCACTTCCAGTGTGGAGAGCAGCAGGGATATAGTAAGAGAGAAACACAGTTGATTCAACACCAGTCACTTTGATTGATCTTGATCAAATCTTCGCTTTTATTTGCGGCAGATTTTTTATCTTTAATATTTTTTTTTTTACTGGACTTACTTGTTTGCACACCTGCAGGGAGCACTGAAGGGTAGAGCTGGCTAAGATTTTTCCACAAGTCTTTTCGTCTGTATCACAGACGTTATCGGTCCTATTTTTATCTCAAGTCGGTGTCTTGACGTGATTCTTATCACTCAAAGCCATGAGTACCTTGGGGATGACCGCCGGAGACCAAATAGGTGGAACCAGCAGAAGTTTTGACCTCATCCAGAATCGGATTGAGTCACTGAGCAGCAAGATGGACAAGCTCATCAACATCCAAGAGAAGGTGCTCAACAGACTCGATGGGATGTCTCAGGACATCGACGGCATCGAAAAGGATATGGAGAATCTGAAGGTTGACAAGGAAGAGATCCACCTCCCGCCCAGGGTCATGAAGCAGTCCCAGGTTATGGGGCAGGAGGTGAGGGAGATCTGCCAGGAAATGAGCACCATCATGTCCGTGGTTAACCAGCGGTCCGAGATGCAGGCTCAGAAGCTCGAGGGAGTGGAGAAGCTGGTCCTCAACATGCAGCAGGCGATTAGCTTCATTGGGGAGACGGTTAAGAGCTCACGGGTTATGGAGCTGATGTTCAAAGGCCCTGCAGACAGGAAAGGATCCAAAACCAATGATACTAAAGGAAAACAACCCACGAAGAGGAAATCATCTACAGAGACAATCGCCAAGGAGCTGGAGAAGGTGAGAGTGAGAACCGAAAATAACATGCACAGTCAAACTTTTACTGTTTGTACCTACAAGGAAATCACATGTGAAGAAGTTACACTATTTTACAGCTGCATTAAATTGGCTTTTCCTCCAATACACACACGTTTAACCTTTTTCCCAGTGTGGTGCTTTCAGCATTTTGAATTCTGCCGTTAGTATCTCATCTGCAGATGCTTCCAAGCATCCACATGGTTTTGTCTTGTTCTTTTCAGTGTCACACAAGATGCTACATAATTTCCCACCTTGGTTTTTGATTTCTCAGATCGCACTGGCAGCCTGTTATCTTGGCAGAGCATGTGAAAACGATCATAGCAGCAAAGCTGACCACTCTCTTGCCTATGAATTGGACTTGGCTTGTGTGTTACATTCCTCATATAATGAGCTGTGGAAATAGATTTTCGCAGAATGCTGATTGAAGGTAAAGCAATTAAGAAAGCTTATTTTTTTATAGGGGGAATGTAAGTCACCGTGCAATAAACATGTCACTTCATATGAAACTGCACCTCAAGCTAGATTAAGTGTATAACCGGGTGCAACATGGCCTTCTTGGGCCGAGGCAAACTGTGGGACCCCTGGCAGGGCATGAGATGGCTGGTGTGATATGATGCCAGGGGTGACATGTGAGTGGTCTGGTTTAGAAATGCTGTTTTTGGATTGGGGGTGCAGTGTTTGTGGTCTAAAGGGGCTTCAACCCCTCGGACTCGTCAGGAGTCAGGTGTCAACAGGTTGCGTTGAGTCAGTCTTTCTCTCTTAGGCACCATCTTCCTCCCAGTGACTCACTAAAAGCACATTTCTATCTATCCGCCATGCACTTCGATGTTGCACAAGTTTGCGTATTCTATAGATAACAGTGTAAATTGCAGAACTGCTCTGCACTTATACGTCAGGATGCCTTGTTACATGTCTAACCGATCTTTGCTCGTCCGGATTTCCAAGATTGAACGAAATGCTCAATGTGTTGATGGAAAAGCCTTCGCTGTGGCATTCAGGTCACCTCATAATCAAAACGGAATTTGTCTTTCATTGTCATCCAATTATAAGATACCATGTCTCCTTTGTTTAGATCGGTACGTGCTTATTGGCGTCAGAGGCCTGACAGTCTTTCACAGACACCGGAAAGTATTTTATCAGTACGCAACAATCGCTTGTGTAACTGCAGTTGTCACACTCATATCTTGCATCCTACAAGGAGAATGGAAGCAAGTTTTACTTCACTGTTGTGTATGAATCCCTTTAAAAGTCTGCTGACGTTGCACAGTGGTGAGTCCCAGACATGTCAAGAGGTTTGTTTCTTGATCAGGCCTGCGATGCTGAGACCGAGACACGTCTCAGCTAGAGTTAATCTTCTCCTCGTATGTCTGTCGGACAAATTCCAAATTTTAGTGGCAAGATATGTGACTTGAGAAAATCTGTGCTTAAGTTCATCTCTAGACACTCAGAACCTGCCTTTGGCCTCCTGAAGCGTCACAGATACAGGAAATGTCACTTCAGTGGGTCATCTGAACCCCCTCTGGTTATAATAAGCCTTATAGATCCTTTTAACCATTTTACAAGTTACATATTGTTTCTCATCCATCCAGTGAGACTGCATGCACAGTACCGGCACCCTGTCCTACCTGGAACAGGGCCAAAATATTAATATTATTAACTGCACCGGTGTTCCAAAATAACATCCCAAATAGCTTCTGTGAAAAGCACCTCTGTCTTTCAACATGCTGAAATCTCTGTGACGAACTTTGCGGCTGGATTATATTCTAGTCACTACAGACCGTTTTTTAATGACTTCTACGTGGCTCGCATGTCAGGGAATTCCTTTTGTCGTCAGAGCAATTCTCAGGGGCCTACTCCATCTCCCTCCGTCTCCAGAGGTGTGACATTTCCAAGTTTCTGTCACGTAATTTCTGTCACTGTGGCCTTTTAACGCTCTCCTCAATATCCCGATCAGAGATCTGAACCTCAGCAAACTTCGCTGTCACTGGGGAAACGCCGCGCTGGAAATATCCCCCCTCTCCGCTGTTTACCTCACGACAGCCATCGGAGAACAAATGTGAGACAGCCCGGGGGGTTCAAGACAGGTTTTTTCCATGTCAACCTGATCAGAGCGTGTTTAGTGAGCTTCGTCAGCTGAGAAATTTGAACAACAGCCTACGGTCGCTTGTAATATTTTCCGCTCAAGGTCAACATCACATTCCAACGATGAGTGTGACAAGTGATAAGCTATAAATGCACCGACCTGCTGGCGTCTGTCCATCGACCAGGAGTAATAAAAGGCATGCAATTATACAAATGAGTGTGTGCATGGAGCTGTGCAATAACGGTGCTAATGTGTAAACTGAAAACAGGAAGTGTTGCCTATATTTGTCCATTTTCATGACTTTGTCTGACATTTTTATTGATTTTTGACTCAGTTATCTTATTTTGTGTTTTAAATCTGATTCTAACTTCATCAAAACAACCTGCCACTGTCAATTTATTGATTTTGTAATTGATATCTGATGGATTTCTCATGTTACGTGTATTACACGCGATGCTAACCTCATCATATAAAACCTGTCTGTCTTCTGATTCTGTTTCTTCAATTCCACGTGCACTCATATAACCTCTACTAAGCGTTGCCATCTTGTCTTTTTACTAGAAAACTACCTCTAACAAAGCCAGTAAAGGGAATCAACAGATAACTCCTGTATGTGTGCCCAGTACTCATCATCCTTCGTACAGGATAAAGATCCACGGACCAAAGCGTTTCCTCGCCTCTCGCAAATTTGGAAACTTTGTAGGTTTATTGTCCTGATATTCTGTATCCTTACAGGGATACAGATGATTGTCTCTTTATGTGTGTGCCTTTTTGCCGCATTGATACAATGCTGGTTATATTGCATAGCCACACCAGAGCTACATAAAGCTAAATACCATCGAAGAAAAAAACATCCTGTCACTTTAACTGTGAGATATTACCAATATATGAAGTACTTCTTTATTCTAGAAGCAAAATGAATCATTCATTAAATGTCGCAAACCTTCTTTAACATTCAAATAATATTCTTTTTATTTATTTATCTGTATTTCACAGTTGAAAGACCACAAAGGCAAAGATGGCACAGAGAAGCCCTGTGTGAGCCCCAAGAGTGTGAAAGCTCAAATGAAGATGAAACCCCCGGACACAGCAGGTGCTGAGATCATCATACTGTTCCTCTGCAGATTATGTCAGTGTTTTAACTCCAGGGTCAGTTTGCTTCAAACTAATCAGCCAGACACAACAACTTGTATTAGTTCTATCTGTCAGAAGGATTATCTACCACACACACAGCTGCATGTTTACCTTAATGCATGTGTTGTTGATGCAACTTGATGATGCTCTAAGATTTGGCAAGTGATGGTGAATACTAAAGCCACGTTCTGTCCGTAGACCCTATTTCCTTGAAGAAGCAGGCATTGCTCCTGGAGGAGGTCCAGAAACTCAACAGAGAGAATACAGAGAAATCAGGTCACCAGCTCACCTCTCTATATCTGGATCTGGAGGCCGGCGTGTCCCCTAAGGATCAAGAACTTGATGTCCAGTTGGTGGACCACCTCCAGGACGATTCCCAAGCCTCTACTGATGAAGAACACAAGATTGCTGAGGGGATGGATGAGGAAGAGGCTGGGGAGAAGCTGTCCAATGAGGATGAAGCTGTTACAGAGACGGAGCCCGTGCTTGATGTGCAGGATGTGGTGAAAGAGGAAGATGAAGAAAAACAGCAGGTCCAAGAGGAGAAGACGGAGGAGGAGGAGGAGGAGGAGGAGGAGGATTCTTCTGCAGCTGAAGAAACAGACAAAACCCCCGAGCTTCCTGCTGCTCATGACGATCAAGAAGAACAGACAGCTGAAAGGTAGTTTGTTTCTCTGACATGTTAATCTGCTAGTTTTTGAATGCTTAGTCATTATAGAGCCTCATTAATTTGGTCCATCACACCTTGACCTTATAGCTACTTCTATCCAAAAGCTCTACGTCTTTGTTTCCTTCAGTGACGACCACAAAGAGGCTTCCCCACCCCCCACCTTCCCCACCTTCCCTACCTTCCCCACCTTCCCCACCTTCCCCTCCTTCCCCACCTTCCCCACCTTCCGAACCTTCCCCACCTTTAGAAGCTGAGCCAGACCTGACAGCAGAAATCGACACAAACGTCCACTCCTTTGTGACGGAGGAGCTCATCGTAGTGGAGGAAGACGCACAGACCCAGGCAGAAGAGGAAACCAAGGAGGATGAGGAAACACTTGAGTCCGATGGCTGGGCCGTCTTCAGCGCGGACGGGGTTGAAGTCCAGCTGGACCTAAAAGAAAGGGTGGAGAGAGAGAGGAAGGATAACAATGCAGAGAGTGATGTAGTAAAGGAGGAGGAGGAGGCAGAGCGGTACTTTATCGGTGAGTTGAAACTACCGAAATACTGAAGTCTTAAAGGTCCAGAAGGACCTTCTTTTCTTCTTCCTTTCTACACACTGGAGACTGATGAAGACCTTGTGTGTTGACTATCATCGCAATAGTTATTTCACTTGCTCACATAACATCGTTTATATATCTTTTCATGTATCTAGTATTTCTTACTGCCTTCATGGATGATCCAAACAACAACTGTGCCTGTCGTTGTGTGTTATAGCACTATGTGCTAACTCCATTACGGCAGTTATGTTCCCTTTTCCAAAGCCCCGTTGTAGCTCATCAGCAATGAAGCAAGTGTGTTCTCACATGGCTTATTGAAACAAGTCATATCTTGTGTGCCCTATCCGACTTTAGACACCACTCCTCCTCCCGCGGCTCCGTTTAATCACCGCATTGTGTCGGCCAAGCCCAACCAGATCAGCAACTTCTATACCATCAACTGGCAGGAGGTCCTCGGCGGGTGAGAGTTTCTCTGACCTTCTTCCTAATGTCGAAAAGAGAAGATGATTTGTTGTCACAGATAAAAGACTGTGAGAAAGAGCTTCTCATCCTCCCCCCTTCCTCCCTTCCTCCCTTCCCCCTTGTCCGGGGTTCATAACTTGAGAGTCATGGCAGTTATTTATACTGCAGGATCGAGTGGTATGTGAAACTGTATCCCCGGTGCCAGCTGGTAGCTAATCACCAAGTGTTAATCCACGTCTTCAAAGCATAGACACAGCCGAGCTCAGAATTAATGAAATAACAGATTAAGCACCACACTGTCTGATGCGTGTTTGTTTTAGAGGGGATACAGTTGGTGAATGTTACTCTGCATATGTAGAAATATCGTTTTCTTCTCTTTTTTTTTACGTCAGGGGTCGCTTTGGCCAGGTGCACAAATGTATTGAAAACTCCTCCGGGCTAACTTTGGCAGCGAAGGTCATCAAAGCCAGAGGCCTGAAGGAAAAGGTACGAATGTATATCGCCGTAGTCATGAATTAGTTATTGTACAGACAGCCACAACACATGAGATGATAAGCAGGGGCTCAGTTCGAATTTTTATTAGTCCAACACAAGGACGCTTGGAACAGAAGCTGAGGGAATTCCTCTCACCTAGGTGAGAAATATTTGACCTAGAAGAGAAGATGCATTGTCTCATAGCAGAGAACAGCTGACTCTCATCGTGTTCGTGTGTTTGTGCCTGCTTGTCCGTGTTTCGTGCGTCCGTGTCTGTCGGCATCGGTGTCTGTCGGTTCCGCTTCTGCATCTGTCTGCCTGCGCCTGTGTCTTTGGTAGGAGGTGGTGAAGAATGAGATCCAGGTCATGAATAATCTGGACCATGCCAACCTGATCCAACTCTATGCAGCTTATGAGTCAAGGAATGACATCATCCTTGTACTTGAATAGTATGCTCCTTCTTTTATACTTTCAGCACGTGTGTTTATTTGTACCACAACAGCATAATCTAGCAAATACTTGTCAGATTTTAGTTTTGTTTATTTTTGGTGATATTAGAGCAATAATGCAAAAAGCAGATTTTAGTTTTTAAGTAGGTTTGATTTAAATGATTTAACTGAGTTTTTATTCAAACAAAATACATTTAAGTTGCTTGTAAGATGCTGTGAAATGGTGTGTTTGTCTTATATCCTGCAATATGTTTTGTCACCTCAGTGTTGGTGGAGGGGAGCTGTTTGACAGGATCATAGATGAGAACTACACGTTAATGGAGCTGGACGCGGTGGTGTTCATCAGGCAGATCTGCGAGGGGCTGCAGCACATGCACAAGATGTACATCCTGCACCTGGACTTAAAGGTAGCAGTCGCTCATATTTAGCGTCACATTTTCCACCGACAATGTAAAACAAGAAACTAAATTCTCTCATTCGTTTTCATCAAAATTTCTGTGTTTTGAATTTCAGCCAGAAAACATTCTGTGTGTCAGCCGAGTCACAAATAAGGTGAAGATCATCGACTTTGGTCTCGCCAGGATGTAAGTGTGTTTCTCTGCTACAACGAGCAGCATCTGGAAGATGAAAAAGGTCACTCATTGATTCTAATTTATTCCTCAACAGATATAAACCGAGGGAGAAGCTGCGAGTGAACTTCGGCACCCCGGAGTTTCTGGCTCCTGAAGTGATCAACTATGACTTTGTGTCGTTCAACACGGACATGTGGAGCCTCGGGGTCATCACCTACATGGTGTAAGTACACATGCGAACACCAGGCGGGGAAGCACGCACACATCAGGTCCACTGACTGTCTGTCTCCTCCTCACAGCCTGAGCGGTCTCTGTCCTTTCCTTGGTGACGACGACAATCAGACTCTGAACAACATCCTGGCTTGTCAGTGGAACTTTGAGGAACAAGAGTTTATAGATACCACTCCAGAGGCCAAAGACTTCATCTCCAGACTCCTCGTTGTAAATAAAAGGTATTGGTATCTGCTCAGATATCTGTCCTAGACTGAGATTAACATCCGATGAGATGGAGCGTAATGTGATGCTTGTGTCTTCAGTTGGAGAATGGGAGCATCTGAGGCCTTAAGGCATCCTTGGCTGTCAGATCAAGTCCTTCATCACAAACTTCACACCAAGGTACGATACGCATTAACCTGAGAGACCGTACAAGGCTGCTCTTTCATCCCTCACAGTAATACTGATTATATTGTATTGAATTATTCACCGACGTGTTGTTGTTGTCCGTATTCCAACAGAAAACTATGTGCAGATCTCGGCGATCATCTTGCGTGCCCACAACTGATAGTTGAGGTGGGTCTGTTTGTGTTGTCGGACGTTCAAAGCTCTCAGGGATGTTTTCAAAATCATCCACAAGGGGGAAGCATGTCACCAGTTTTTGTGCAGATGTGCATCAGGCAGAAGCTTTCTGAGAGTTAAAAGTGTTTTTTCTCTTCAGGGATCAAGGATGATGTGATGGCTCCAGCTGTGGCCACTCGGACCAACCCTCCTGTCCATGTACTGTAAATGTGCTACATTTCAGTCCATGCGCCCTGTGGCATGAAGTGAAGATTCTGGCTCCCCTGCAAACCCTTTCCTGACAAGTGATTCACTGTGTTGTGTAAATGTGAGCGATATATACAAAAAAAAAGCTCAAAGCGGTTTTGTTTAATTGGAGTTAAAAGGGGCTTTATAATGTACTTAAATCAAAAGGTCTTGTCCTTGAATGAATGATAGAAAAACATTATCAAGACTTTCTGTTATTGATTTCATCTCCTTGTGATTGGCATGTGCTAAACTCATAATCCCACCTGTATTATACACACGCTGGCCACTTTATTAGGTACACATGTAGATTCCAATGTGATCCAGTACAACAGCTCTGCCATGAATTCTGCCTTTACAGAGAGAATACTAGGTGTTATTATCAAGGTCTGCAGTGGTGTTGAACAATGCAGAGGTGTTCCTAATTTATTGGCCACCTCATTTACATGCATGAGAGGGGGATCTTTTAATATAATGCACTCCAGTACCAGCACAACACCATCACCTACTACAACCTTGATAACAAATGTAATGGAATTACAACCTGCCTGACAGATCTGTTCTACTGGATTGTGTTACCTTGTGCAGGTGTATCAAGTTGAATATCCACTTATTGATCAAACCTCACTCACTGTATCTCACACCAAATACACTCTGCTGATATTATTTGCTGCTGATGGTTAAGATGTTCAGAAAAAGTACCTCAAACGCTCCGTATGAAGGCTGCAGCAAGATTCATATAACGTGTATTGCAACAATCTGTGCATCATCTCTCCCCGTATCACTCATAAATACAATACTTTTGGATTCTAAATAGATGCTGCAGTGTAAACATAACATGCACATTGCATTAAAATTCAATTTAAGAAAGATGCAAAAAGATGGAGGTGTGTATTGTACGTATGGACAGAATGGAATCTGTGCGGTCGGTGTCATGAGCTGTAGCATGTGCACTTTATAATGTTATTTATTTAAACGTAGATCATACATGAAGCTACCGCACTTGGAAAGGGTTGTATGGTCGATTCTTCGACGTCCGCTTCATCCTGCTTTAGCCATGCGTTTTTTTTTTGAAGATAGTATTCTTTATGAAAAGAATTCAACCACACAATTCATGTCTTATGAGCTAAATGTATTGTTTTTATTCTGCATAACTGTTTGTCCCTTGCTGAAGATATGCATGTCCATGTGTTAAGTTACAGAGGAAAGTTAGTGGAGTCATTTTTTAACCTTTTTTTTTTACATACATACAGTATACAGTATGTAGCTGTCGTACCACTCCTGCTGCAGTACTGTTACTTTAGATGCTTCTTGAACTTTATAAATACTTCTTTGAACTGCCTTCTGTGAAGGTTCCGCCACTGAAAGTGTTACACTGCCGACCTACTGTTCCCTAAGTCGATCACATGTTGTTAGCACCACCCTTGTACGGCTTTAATTTAATGTCACGACGAACGGTGACATCGATTATCGTTCAACACAGAGTGCTAGTAAGATACGTTGTTCTCACCGAGTGTAAACAATTTCAAACTCAGCATGTATTTTTGAAATGTGTACACGCCCATTAAACTGAAACTATGTCTCTCAGTTGGTGGTCTTTTATTGCTTTGTTCAACTTGAGTTTGACGTCTTACAATACATTCAGTGCAGGGAGACCACGGACAGTTGGAACCTACTGACACCAGAATAGGCAATTTGCTAGGTTAAATACTCTATATAAGCTGTTTTATAGGTTACAAGTTGCAGAAATGATTTTAATCCAGTCACTCCAATGGTACAACCCCCTCAGTGTACATGGACAGTTGTTAAATATGCATCATTGATCAATCAAATACTCAAATTAAAAAAGATGATTCATCATTAATGTGATTGTGACCATTCATGTTTTATTAAACAGTTATGATCTTTTTCAATAATAATAATAATAATACTCATGATAATAATCAAAATAATACTATAATAACTATAACTATAATTCTTGATGAATGGTGTATATATATATGATAGGCAACATCTATAAAATGTTACTGAAGTAGTATTAAACTCTTTATATAACACATTACAGTGAATTATCATCCCTTGCTATAAGTGCAAAATCTACCCAAATACTTCCCCCATGACTCTGCTCTGAGACAATATTTAAACTCTTACTGGGGAGACAACATTCATCGTTTTCTATCCAACACCATGCCTTGAACTATTTTTGGGGAGAATTTCCTAATCTCAGGCCTGCTCTTTCTTAAACCCTGATCACACAAACACACACTCTTACTCACGCTGAAAGTCCATCGGACTCCCGGAGACTAATAAAGAGCATCTGAGGGAGCCACTGCGTGTAACACAGTTTGTTCACCTGAGAAAATAAACTGAGGGAGTGGGATGATAATGATTTTGGAGGGGATGGGGCTTTGACTCAGATACTCTGCAGAAGAAGTTGTTACAGAGGTCACGGGAAGGGCGGAGATGAAGAAAGAGATTCAGGAAGAATGACAGCGAGCAAAGAGCATAGAGAGTTTGTGAGGTGGATGTGCAGATTTCAAGCCAAGTATGTATCCAAACATTTTGCCTTATATATCCTTTAAAACACAGTAATGTCTTATTTAACATTGCCCACAGGGTTAGTCAGGGACAAGTGCAGACTTTATGGGGGAGTACCATGAGAAACGTGTATTTAATTGTACAGAAATACTACACAAAGCATGGAACACTAGTCATTTGCCAGTTTTACATCCAGTAGTTAGGGGACGGCCGAATCTCTAAAACTGTAAGGGTCAACACAGTCATTCACAGGTCTTGGTTTATTTTCATTTCATGTTGAATTACAACGCAAGAACTGGACGGTGACGGGAGAGTTGTGAGAGCCAACTGACCTCCGTCTGTATGAAAACTTAAATTTGACCTGAGCTGCTTTTGAGGAATTTCTTTTCAGGAAAGTGACGTGCAGCAAAAAATAAAAAACAACCTTTGAATTATTCATACAACTTAGATACTGTAGAAGTTAATACATGTTAAACTGTATATTTCAGGCTATTCATGACCAAGTGACAAACATATGCACATATCCCTTCGCAGGCAGATGCATCTCATCCTTCTTCTTCAAAGTGCACCTTTATATCATATTACGGTAAAACTGTAATAAACACGACTGTTAATCTTTTGGCTACTGTACAGGGCATATGTACAACAACATTAAAGGGACCTTTGCTGCAGATGTTGGCCTGTTAAACATGATTTCTCCCAGTTTACATGTAAGAACAATAAACATTTAACAATATTTCAACCAGACACTCTAAACATGAATCCCTGATTCTTTCCATCACATTTGTTTAGTCTACAGCGGAAGATTTTTTTACAATATTCGCACATGATTTCAGAAGTTACTGATGGTTTCATGTCAAGAATGGTTCACAGAGAATTCAAACATTCCTGCAAGGACAGAGAGAATCGGAGTTAGATAATAGACATTTCTCCGAACATGTTATTGCTTGGCAAAACAGGTGATACTGATTTCTTGCAAGGGGATTTTTTTTTTTTGTTGCATAGGTTTCTTTCAATGCCGGAGGGTTTGGAGCCAAATGCAAACTCTCGCTCTATCCCTGGTCCAAGGCCCAGGTTGGAATGGTGAGAAATTCAATTTAAGAGGAGAAAAAAAAAAAAAAGCCTCCTCCAACTGCCCCTCCGCTACCCCGCCTCACCCTTTAGTCCCCTCCATCCACATCTCCAGGGGCGATCTCGAAGAGCCAAACCAAAACCAGATGGACTTATTGGGCCTAAAGATAACAAATAGTGCCTGAGTTCCTGTCAGTTAGAGACCACCGGAGCAAAAAAAAAAACTTAGGGCGAAAAAAAAATGTGCTGACATGTCGAACTCTTAATCCAGCTGTATAAAATATTATTAATATTGACAAGTATTATAATACAGTATCTGAATGAGAAAGTAAGACAGAAGTTGCTGCTGAGGTTGTTTTTTTAGTCAGGGTAGGAGCTGGGAGGTAGGCGGCGGTGGCGGGGGGGGGGGGGGGGCGACCCCAGAACTCCTCACAGCCTCCCTGCAGATCGACTAAGAAAGTGTCTTTTGTAACAGGAGTTTCCTGTACGTAATTAAAAAATATCGGGTCCTGCTCAGAAGGGAGGAGATGGGCCCGGAGTTGGAGGAGAGGCTACGTGAAGGGCAAGACTTCCCTGCTCCAAGTCTTTGTTTCATGTAAGAGCCCCAGAGCCGGCCCTGACATTTGTCCAAACAAGAGGTGCTCCCTCTCTCCTAGGAGGTCCAGGGAGAGAACCAGCCAGTTGTCAGGCTCCGCAGGCAGGTGGTTCTGATTTGCGAGGAGAGCGAAACAGACCACGTTTATGTTCAGTTAATGGCAGTACACGTGTTGTCACATCCAGTGGTGGGAACATGCTGGGTGAGTGATCTGTTCTTTAACACAGCTGAGGATCGCCTCCTTTAAATTCACATTGTCCACTCATCCCTTTGCAGTCTCCTCAAAAATTAGCCCCCTTTAAGTGTCTATAATCAATATTTCTATGATAGCAATGTGAAAGAGGTTGCTCATAGTTATGAACCCAAACATGATTATTAGTTCCCCCTAGCTCGACGGGGGGGCCTCAACTTTGTTATCTTGATTCACTCTCAGCTCTCTCATCAATATCGATTTCAGGACAGGCTGCTGTTTTCAGAATAAAATGTCCTAAGAGCTCACCGGACACCACCGGCCAAGAACCACTAATCCTAGTGAATGTGGTGGAGCGTTTAGCAACTTAAGAGCTTGATAATACTCCTAGAAGATGGTAGAGACCAAAAACCGATGCTGTTGATCTGAGCGTCTCATTATTACGTCTCATGAAAGGTTTTATATTGGATTTCATGGTCAGCCCGCTGCATCTCATACAGATGGGAAAGTGTGTGTTGTGCATCAGTATCAGACGGCGTGACGGACCGTCACTACTTTACGACCCGGGAGGAGAACGGGTTCATTTCAAACCTCTCTTCGTATGTCTTTGTGATGCATTATCTATATTTCAATATGGTAACTGTGTAAAAATGATTACGGTCATTCAACAGTCAGGAGCCTGTGGTGGATTAATAGTCATGTGATGAGTCCAGACTTTCTCTAACACTGACCAATGTAACATGGCTTTTGAAATAAAAACAGCTATCTCCCACCCACACACAGATTGATTTCCAGAGGAGGGGGAAACACGGCAGCTTGCTGTGTTGAGTGTTTTGAGTTGCCGGTTTCAACACTGATCAAATGGCCACGCTGAAGCCTTTAATGATCTCGGAGTTTCCCCGCTGTTGGGTCATCTGTTTGGCTCCATATCATCTCCAGGTTGGGCTGTACTGCTGGTCAGGCGGTCCCACAACGGGGCCCTTTCCATCAGCTTTGTATTTACTCGTCCCTCTGACTCACCCCTCGGCCTGCACGGGGTCTCTGTTCAGTCTGCCAGCCCTGCTGAGAGGCCTCTGTAGCCAAGAGAGTCATAATCCATCAGGCCTCTGTGTGCGTACGTGCTTCGCTCTTTTATGCCTTAGCTCGTGCTGAGGAGTCTTTGCCGAAGGAACTAAATGGAGCCAAGTGTCTAGTTCAAACAGAATGCAGGAGCATGTTCTCTGTGTCTGCGCTTTGTGTGAGAATACAAGCTTGTGTGCAGTCGTGGGTGTATGAACACGCTGCTTGTTGCATCACTTTCCAGCTAGACAAATGAACTCCTGCTCGACCCCGGACCCGTGCAAACATCGACTTCTCCTGCCCACAGCATACCCCTGTCATGTTTTATCGCCCACACTCTAATGCTTGCATAACTTTCATGTGCTACGCAACAGCACATTCTAGACATCTATAAGGTATCCATACTGTACATCTCGCTGTAATGTCCTCCCATCCCACCCACGGCGTCTGTCCTCCCTCTCGTTGCCGAGTGATCGATGAGCTGAACCCTGGTCCCCGTGCAGCAGGAACCACGCTGAGGGGAAAAGACCCTTAGCATGTTCTCTGTCTGACTCCCAAAAACAGCTCCAATGAACTCCTAAAAACAGCACAGAAAGCAACCAGTGCGGCCGCTGCTATTGTAGTGTGAAACGTTTCCCACGATGGAACCAGATAGGATTCGATGGACGACCCAACCCCAAACAGGGAGACAAGGGTCAGTCTGAGGCGAAGCAGAACATAAAATGATTTAATTTCTGTCTTGCTTGTTTGTATCTCATTGAGACATACAGCATGGTGGAAATCAATTCAACTTCTGGAGCACTACATGTTTGGACAAACTTGATTTAATCACAGCAGCCTGTTAACTTTATTTATTGTCCAGCAAACGTAACGTCATTAACAACTCACGGTGAAGCGGTTCTGATGGTGGGTGAAGGGTAAACCTTTGGGGGATTAGCTGATATCTGATTGTATTTTAAGCTCAAAATCACCCTGGTTTGTTCTTGGCTTTGCATTTTTTTGGGCATGCCTTCACTTCGGTCCAGTCTGCTTTTAGACAGGGGAAACAGGAAAAGAGTCAAAGTGCTGCGGTTCATTCTTCAGGCCATATTCACTTGACCACACAAAGAGCCCATTTTGAGGGAGACATTTAATGTGTTGTGTGGCAGGCAGCGCAGGCAGAAAAGATTTACTGTGTCTGTGTCTATTCAGGGGTGTTTTGGACGATGTTCATGCTCCTACGGGCGGGGGATTTATTGCTGTTGGGAAACACTATCAGTTATGTTTTGGACAATTCTGTACAACAGTTGAACTGATTCATAGTGCAACAAATATTTTGGTTGCACATTAAAGCGTCATTTCATCACTCGGATGTATTTTTACTCAGATATTGTAAAACTACTGTACAAACAATTTTTTGAATTCAATTGCATGTGTGCTCGTTCAAATGTACTCTGATGAATGCTGAAAGGCTGATTATTAAAATAATCTTTTCATTCTTATGGAAGTTTTGTTTCACCATGGCAACAGGGATAAAAGTATAAAAACAAACAAGCAAATGTAAAACGTCAGCGATGAGCGGATCAGTATCATAATTTCACAAAGATAACAGCCCAGACGAATGTTTAAAAGCAACATTAAAAAAAAAAGAAGAAGAAAGTAGATGATCTATCTGAAATGAATATTCGGAACTAATCTGGTTAGCTTGGAACTTTTTTTCAATCATGAATAAGAAAATAGTTGATTTCATTTGATACATGTAGTCATCAAATTCATATCCAAACAATTTCAGAGCTTCAGTATAAACATAAAAATTTCTAGGTGAATTTTCTGCATCCTTGAAATGATGTAAAATGTTATTTTTGGTAAAAGTTTGGATCTTCAGAGCCTGCCTGCGTCCTACTTAAATCTTAATGCAGTAAATAAATATTAAGCAATTATATAAAACTGGAATGAATAAATGATCACATTTAATATGGAATTATCCAGAAATATGTGTGTGTGTTTGTGTGTGTGTGTTTGTGTATGTGTGTGTGTGTGTGGGCATGGAGGTTGGTGGGAGAGGAGGAAGTTGTACCACTGAGGTAGCACTTGGAGTGACTAACAATGGCCCGCACATATCCTGTGCCTGTCAAAGTCTTGAGGAGCGAACACAAACACTTAAGAGTCCCACAATCCCCCCTTTTCCCTCAGTGTTCCAGGTTTTGTTTCAGTTTGGGCTAAAAGCAGTCTTTTTTTGTCTACAAAAAAAAAGGTGCTTGAAGCTTTTGTTACGTCTGAACTAATAGACCGGTCAATAGGAAGACTGTGATTGCTCTGAACCTTTTAGGAGAATAAACTCCAGCAATCCAATTTCAAGCTGAACTTTTTAGAAAGCATGAAGTTTGTGCCTCATTTAATGACCACACACACGTAATATTTCTTTCATTTACTCATTTACAGCCCCCCCCCTCCCCCCTCCCTTCATGCTGTCTCAGCAGATCCCTCCCTCCCTCGGGTCTGACAGGGAGAGCCCATCAGAACCTGCAGACCCACAGAGCTCACATCAACACACATCAGCATGGGGAAAACACTGCTGATTGCCTCAGCGCAGGAAACCACTTTCCAGAAACTCAGCAGAAAATTAGTGCAGAGTGGCTCAATGTTGAGGTTAATGCAGACACACCTGTACCCCCTCCCCCCCTCATCCTCTCCTTATTTTCTCCAGAAGTTTCTGTTTATCCCCTTTTGGATGTCTGCCCCCCCAAAAGTAGCTGCTGCGCACCTCTTCTACAGTGCTTCCAAAACAGAAACCAATGTATACTTTACTCACTACACTACTCATTACATCATTCCACAGTGGCAGGCTTCTTGCAGAGACTACAGTGTCCTGCCAGTGAGCTTTTAGAGAAAACCCTTCCATAGCTGGGTGCGCTGCTTGGCCATTGCTGTTTACTTTGATGGGTCGCTGACAGACTGACCTAAGCAGAACCACTTTTTCTGGCCAAAAACTGAACCAACCCTTTTTTTTTTCTGTCACTGAGTTCATATGAATATAGGACCACCCATGCAAAAATAGTAATGATGGAGCTTGCTGCTCGTTTCGTTTATGGTAGGCTCTGCTAACTCGCCTGCATCGGTGACAGGGAAAGAAGAAGCATGTCACTCTTTAGCCAGCAGAGGGCGACTGAAGCTCTGGAAAGAAGCAGAGCATTAGTAGGCCTACATGACCTCCACTCCAGCCTTCTCAGAGTGTCAAAAACAACATATCCAATTACATTCATGACTATAGAGGAAAGCTAAGTAGGACGGTATGAAAACCTCTTGCTCACCGAAATTGAGACAACACGTAACAGTATGAAGAATCTGATAGCTGCGTACATGCAAAATCTACTGGGGCGATGCAAATGGGTAATGGATTTGTGATGGTCATCCACTACTGAATTATACAGAAATCAATTGTAAGACGTCACCTGACCGCACAATACATCTTCACATATGATTTGAATGTCAAGGACTGGCTGCATTTAATCATACCCTCACCATCTTGACTGCTCCATAGCATAAAAAAATTCCAAACCGCTAAACCACTGTCAGAGCAACTCCTCCACCCACTGCAGCACCTCTCCTCTTTGTTCCCATAGCGAGGGCTGTCACTGCCCATTCCGAGGCGACTGCCAGGGCCTTGGTGGTCTGGAGAGTCTCCGAGGTGGCACGGCCGCAGGGCTATAGAGCGTAAACAGGACACAGGGGGATGGAGGGATGGAGGAAAGGATAGAGGGATGAGAATGTGGAGTCAGCAGCCTCGCTGCCCTGCCTGGGGAAGAGGAAAGCCTGTAAAGCCGGCCGATTCAGAGCTCACACAGTCGACCGCCCTGAGACTCAGCTTAGCTTTGGCCAGACAGAGCGGGAAGTCAAATACCTGCTGAATTAATTTCTCGGAGAGCACGAACTTGACTTTCTCAACAGAAGTTGTTTAATTAATTTTTATTTGGCTATTTGATTTAGAGCAAAACTATTTTTGTTTTGTGTTCTTTTGATTATCCAGAGTGCAAAAATGAAAAGCTTATTATGCTTTAGCTGTACAAACCGAACCCTTCGTGAAACAATGGACGACTCATATTTGATATAAGATGCAATATAAACTGTATACATAGAAGGAGATATTAACTGGAAAAAAAAAAGACTTCACAACGTTTGGCATAATGAAGATAATTTCTAAAGAAGTGTGGTATTCACCAGTGCCCTAACCTTAAGGGACTGTGTAACAAGTAGCCAACATCCACATGTTATACACACGGCCTGTTTCCAATAATATTACCCTCGCAGGTGTTGACAGGTTGAGAAGTGATTTACCTGAGCAGGCTTTTATTACAAATTTTTCTTGCACCATTCCCTCTTCTACTTAAGGAATCAGGCTCGCTTCTTTGTGGAACAGTAACCCGGCACTAAATACCATAGATGGCTTCCAACTGTTTTTTGACTCCCATGATAAAGATAGATGAGGTGAAATCGCACAGAGGATTTGCAACTCGCAGTGTCATGGAAAAATGATTTACTCTGTTTGTAGGAGAGAGTTAACCTCTTGCAAAAATACTCCTTTAATACACTTTTATCTCAACATTAAGTATATAAAAGAAAAAAAATACATATCTGCAGTTCGCATTGTAGCTAACCATGACAGAAAACTGTGTCTTCTCAATTGAATTGTCCTTTGAGAAACAGTTTTTTTTTTCCACCAGTGGCTTTTTCATTATTTTCTTTCAGAATCCACATCCAAAGCAGTGTACTTAGTCCATGTTTTCATAGATTCAGAAGCAGTCATCTGGGTTTTGTCTCTCTCTTTAATGCGCCAAGGGGGAAGGCATAGATGGAGGCTGATCTACCAGGAAATATAGGTATCTAATAGATCTGCTCCCCACTCTTATTTTGACAGCGATGGCAGGTCTGGTAAACTAATGGCATACTTCTCTTTCTGCCAGGGGGGAGAATCACTCCGCCACAGGGGAAGCCACAATCCTAATAGGCAGCTGTAAAAAGAGAGGCAGACATAAACTACTGCACTGGCCGCGCGCAGAAGAAGAAGAAGAACACCCAACAAATAATGTATAACGCATCGAGAAAGACTTTTATATGATTCATTTTATGTGAAAGGTTAAAACGGGGCAAAATATCCACAGATAATCTGAATTCGATCGTATTTCAGGGAGACATGTGCTTCCCCTTTCCTGGATTACTGAGGCATGTAATAAAACACACACTGTTTGACTTGCTTCCTCTGAACCCTAGAGCCCCAGGAATGGTGTTTAAGGTGATGCGAACGCTCGTGAATTTCATATCTAAAAGCAACAGGGAGAAAAGCCAAAGCAGAGATCGCAGGCAGGTAGAAGCAAATCGATGGAGAACCAGTCTGCCTTTATTACATCTTTGTTGCTAATTGACGGCTGGATTTAAAAAAAACAGAAATAGCGGGTCAAGCAATCTCATGGGATGCTTCTCTGTAATTTAATTATCACTTCTTGAATGACAAGAAACAACCCGTAGACGGACCTAAGACAGGATTCAGAAAGTTCATTTGATGAAACAAAGCTTTGGTATAAAGACATGATGTGACTTAATAAATCACAATTAAAAAATGTTCCTTCTTACAGGTAATCCCAAACAACAAATATTTCTACCTGAGAGTCTTGAATCTTAACAATGATTTCACAAATGCTGTTATATTACCATATGGAGCATTTTTGGGAAGGCAAAAACAGAGAACAAACAGCTGTGTTTCATAAGAGAAAGACCAGGATTTAAAGCATGCTTGATGTCAGACACAGTGAATTGCTTTTCTCTGGTATGTGTGTGTGTGGCCTCTATGCCGGCCTTTCGTGTGCTGGAGCGCAGAGCATGAAATGGCTCTAAATTGGCTGTGTTTGCCCTCAGAGGAGCGCTCTTTTGAGATCATATCCTAATCCCTCGGAGAGGCCATCCACAGGGTCGCTGCTTATTCAATTAGTTTGAAGCCACGGCTCTAAACATGGTAGGGTAAAGAGTGTGAGAAAGTGAAAAGATAGAGATAGATATGGGTCTGCGAGTGTGTTGGTGGTGATCTGTAGGGCATCCGTTGAAGCTGCAACCATTCCTGTGACATTTTGAATGCGTATGAAGAAATGAAGAAGCAAGAAATATTTCTTGCAAGCACTTAAAAAAAATTGCTTTGTTATGTTAAGTTGTTGCTAAATGTAGATGAGCTTTTCTGCCAGAGGGTGGCGCCTACATGACATCTCACAAGTAGGTGTTAATGACTTGAGGGGCTTGATAAGAGGGACATAAGAGGCTGCGGCCCATTCCAGAGGGGTCGTTGCTAAGCCTGAAGCCCAAACAGACAGCTGTTCAGTTACCTGAAGCTCTGGTCACTAGCTCTCGGTCGCCATTCTCAGTTATATTAGTCCTCTGTTTTACAAATTCAGCACAGTAAAAGTTTTATTGGTGTTTATTTACATGGTGGTAATTAATGGTCTGACTCGAAAACAGAAATAATATGTAAAAACAGGACAGTCAATATAATGTATGAAGCTTATATGCTGATTTTCGGCTGCCCTGGATCACAGATGGTGAACGGACTTGTGAAATAAAGCCACAGCTGAAACAGAAGCCAAGAACAGTTGAAACAACTGGTTGAAACAGTTGAGAAACACCTGTGAGTGTTAATTCAATATGCGTCATGAAAAAGCACAGCCCCTCTGAGGCTGTAAAAACACAAGCGCCTGATAACTCTCGAACAACAATGTTCCACCGAGACACTTTATTGACATGGGATTGTTTGATTGCTGACAAAATGTAGGAAAAAAAAGAAAAGAGAAAGCGTTTCAACATGAATCTCGTTCTGTTGATTTAAAGTGAGCTTATAATTGAATAAGAAAATATTCAAGACAGCTTGGGAAGGAACATTTTCTACATATGATATTAGTTAAATTGTTTTTTCTTTTACAAATAATGAACGTTACCATCTCGTCTCATCTTGCTTCTGGATTTCACATCACTGCCTCCTCGCTTCTCTGCGTGGAAAAAAGAAGGAATATTCCTGTATTTTGGTGAGCTGATAGACAGTGACACTCAGACTAAACAAGCTTGGAGGTGATGACAGGAGCTGTGGAATCCAAGCGTGGAGCCCCCACCCTGCCAACTGTCACCTTGGAGGTTTACTTGCCCGCAACGTTCACCTCAAGACCTCAATTGACCAACACAGTGGCTGTAAGTATCTGAATGAAAAGGCACCTTTTCGTAATGTTGTATGAATCCACCGCCACATTTTAATTGAAATATTTAAATGAAAACACTCATTAGGATTTGTTAGGAAACATGTTTACTGTCCAATTCAGTATTAGTGATCAATATTGGTTCAATCTATGTGCATATAAACAGATATGAGAGGGTTAGCTTAGCTTAGCTTAGCTTAGCTTAGCAAGAATGCTGGACGCTAGGCTAACTGCTTTTCTCATTAAACATGCGGTACGTATGTATTGTTTGTCCAATCCTTTATTATTCGGCTGTAGTATTTTACAATGGTTGTCCTCTTGGTTTGAATCAAAAGAGACTTGAGGTACGAGACCTCCCTCCATCCAGCTAACTTGCTTCCTTCTAAGGGTTTAGCATACTACAAAAATGTAGCGCCTGTGATCCAGGAAGAGATTATGTTTTTTAGCTTGTGATTATGAAAATAAATCCATTGCATGTTAACTGCAAGAAATTAGCCGCACATTGCAACTCAAACCTACAATTTTACTTCAAGGAGCAGGAGTTTGCCCTCAAGCTTAAATTAGGACCTCAACACAGTTGGGAAAATATTGAACATATAGACTGACAGTGGAAATGCGGATTATGCAGCAGAAGTAGTTTGACATGTTTCTATGGTTGTTTTGGTAGCTTTAGAAACTTGTTAATATTGGAAACTGTTGTAATCCAACCTAACCACAATCTCCGTTGTCTGTGAGGGACACATCTTTGACAGCATTTCAGCCACACAGACGCTGGAATTTTCATTCACAAAAGCCATGTTTTAAATGGAATAAGCACCCGTAACCTCGTGAGATGTGGTACAGTTCTTTATGTTTTTCTGACATATATATCGGATCAGTTTCCAAATACATTCTATTTATAATCACTGCACGGGATAATTCTGATCTTTATGTTGCATTAACTTGACTTGAGGCTGGGGCTCAGTACTTTCTTTGGCAAATCCTTGCAGAGTTGGGCACATTTTTTTTGACCCAGCTGGATAAAAGACGAAACCTCATCCAGATGAGGTACAAATGAGTGTGGTACAACAGAGCCAACTGAGAGTTCTCCGTGCTGCGGTGAGGGCCGACCTGCAGCCAACCAGTCTTTCAGCAAGCCAGCCTCTGTCAGACCAGGCAGTCCAGAGTGCCTCGCTTACCGGAAACCAGGCTAGTTTGATTGAGTTCCTGTTATTGACTGCTTTTTTTTTCAGGGGAGAGAGGGTTTCTGCCAGGTTGACTTTTTCCTGTGCCAGCTGTCAGAACACAGTCTGTACAGAATTGCACACCCAAAACCTCAAGGCCACAGCAACACGTTCAACTGCAAACAGTCATTTGTCATCCTGTGGCAAGCATGTAATATTTGATAAGCAATTAAGAGTCTGAATGGTCTATTTTCTCACAGCTTGCACAATTGTATGAAAGGATATTTGTCTGTGAGCTATGTGCTATTTAATCTGGTGCAGGAAACTCATAGCATCCCTCAGACTATCAATGAGCCTGTGGATTGAGATGCTCTTGTCCAGAGGAGGGCTCACTATCTGGGATGGAAGCTGCGGAGGTTAGGCCGTGACCGGTAATGCATTGTTTGGTCCATAGTCCAATACATAGAGGGGCCAGTGCGGGCTGGAGAGCCAGGAAGATGTTTGCTGCACAATAAGTCGTAGACCCATCGCCATCTGGGTATAGACCTTCGGCCAGTGCGCTACAGACGTGTACGTGGTTCTCTGTGCCAAAAATAATACTAATAAAACAAAGAGGCCCCTTCATTCCTCCTCCCCCAAGATGAATTCACCGCAGTAATGATATTAGAGGTTCAGAGAGCATTAGCAAAGTAGCATACTTCTTTTCTTTTAATGTCACTGCTGGGGGCATCAAGCATCACTAAATACACTTGAAAAAGGACCCAGTGGATAGAACTGAAACATGCATCATATCTTTAACAGATGCTCAAGCAGGGCTGCCTCTGTAGAAAGTCGTTCTTCCTGTGGTGTGACATTTTTGTCACCCGTGAAAATGTAAGCAACGTCTTATTATCTTAACTAATCTGTTAAGCATCTGCAAAGATCGGAAAAAAGGACTTCGCCTGCTAAATATTGAAGGACATGTGAATGTATTACTTCGGCTAATGTGATAGGATGCCTTGCCTCGCTGCAGAGGTGATAAAAGACCATATGTCACAGATTTCTGGTATTGATATTATATGTCTGGATAAACACCCGTCTTCCTGAGCACAGCACTTCCACTGTCCTTCTGTATCCGTATCCGCATCCTCGTAGTGAGCCTGGAAAGAAGATATGAAAGTTATTACTCTGCTGAGTTCTGAAGTTGGAAGGAGAAGATCGGCAGTTTGACTATATTCTACAGTCTAGGCGGTGTGGAGAACTCCATTTCTGAACCTTTCTATAATTCTTTAGAGAAAAATGTATGAATTAATATTCTATAGTGCCTTTAACAAAAACAAAATAAAGGATTGTAAAATGTGTTATAGCTAAAGCATAGTACAAACTCATTTGAGAAAATCCCATAATGCATTGCTTCACATTTGGTTTTGAGTGATGTAAAATACACTTATGAGCTCATCAATGTTATTGCCAGAACGGTAACCGACTCCAGTGTGTAATAAGACAAGGATGGTTAATGTCTTTATTACCGTTTCTAATTGTAGCATTAATGGCTCATTTCAAAGTTAGACTCCATGTCCTTGATTAATGACTGGATTGCCTTTTGAAAGTTATTATAAGTCACTGTTATTAGAAAGCAGTACTCAGTGGAGAGATTTCAGAAGAAGCAACAGAAAAAAGAGCAACTGAGTGATAAAGAGACACTGAATAAAAGCTCACTTCCAGTCGGTTATATACTGTAATTGGAACATCTAAATGTTTTTTTTATGATCAATTTGTCACACAATGTAGGCACACTGATTCCACATGAATGTTGAGGCACCACCAAGCCACCTGTCAGTAAACACAGCAATCCATTAAGAGCAACCCAGTGGTGCTGATTGCTTTGCCCCTGACCCCAGCTGCTTATTTATTCAGGGCATGGTTGCCAGTGGGGGACGTGGGGGTGAAGGGGAATAATTTGAATTCCATAGAGTAGATTTGTGGTGAGGGGTGCAGGTCCCTTCCCAACAACCACAATCCCCTCCACCCAAACTCACACAAACACCCAGTCAGTCTCTGTGTGATGGGCTGAAGCCAGCGTCCTGACACACCGCCGGCCCACTGCCTGCCCGGGTAGCAGGGTGGTGTTGATACAGCTGCGCTAGGCAGAGGTGCCGAGAAGTCAAGTGACTTGACCGGGGTCGAAGCACCTCTCGCAGCCACACACACACACGCACACACACTTTATCGTCATGCATGTGATCATCACAATGACTGTCTTGAATTTCTCCCCAGACTCCAGGATCTTTTGCACTCCTTCAACTTTGCGTCGTGTGTTTATGAAACACTCTCAAATTGCCTGCTCTTCCTTCCTCTGCGGACTATACCAACCTTTCAACATGGGCACACTTTTAAGTCTACCTCAGGTCTCACCTTTCTTGTTTCTGTAGTTGACTTAGACTTTGCGAGAGCCAAGAACATCAGGAAGGCAAATAGACCACAAAGGAAGCCAATATCCTTCTCACAGCCAGGACTTTCTAATGTTTTGCTTCAATCTCAAACCAGTAGGAGGTGCATTGTATAGCGAGCCTCATCATCAATGACTAGGTTTACATGTACCCAAATAATCTAACAGACCTTAATCTAAAGACAATATTCCAGTTAAATTAATACACGAGTTGTGTATAGAATGTTTCATTCTTATCCTGTTTACATGATGTTATTACCGAGGAACATACCTACTGTACCTTCATCTTTGTTTACCCCCGCTCCTTGAACAGCTGTTAGTTTTAAAGCTACACATGCTAATAGGCTCAGGCGTATACAGCTCTTACAACAGTCCTTCTCTGTACTGCTCGTTGGCCAGATATCTTTCATCCCATCACTCGCTGTAAGCGGGAGTGTGGACAAGCTGTTTGGCTGCCGTACGTGTCCCAAAATTCTAGGGAAACTCCAATAGGACTTCATAGTAAGACTCAGGTTTATAAATGTCTATAACCCACTGCAAATATTAGACTACGATATGAATACCTCACGTCAGTGTACGACCTTATTTGGCAGCTTCTTTATCAGAGTATTAGCTTAATATTGGAATATTAAAGTGCAATTAATAACAGTCTATTTGTTACTCCTTGTGTAGTTATTGTTACCTTCTACCGCTAATCCTTTCCAACAGCTTTCTTACGGGTTTATATATACATTTAGTATTTTTTTTTCATTTAAGAGGATCGTATGCTACGCTGCCTCGCTCCTTCTTTTTCTTTCCAGTGGTGCTCTGCATGGAGGGATAAAGTTTCAGACATCTCTCCAAGTACTGCACCATGGTTCTGTACCATGTCCAGGTCTCCATCTCTATCTGTCTCTGGCTGTGTTAGACTGACCGCCCTTCCCTGTTCTGACAGGGTACGGAGTGTGTTTCCACCTCATGAGTCTGCCCGCGGAGGCCCAGGTGTTTTTAATTCAAACTCTGAACAGGCCCTGAAGAAGATTGATGAGCCTTGTTACACGTGTCCAGACAAATAGTAACAGGGACTACACTCAGCCATGCCAGACGCACACACACACACAGACACACACACACACTCTCTCTCTCCTAATAGGTGTGCTCTTGAGTGAATTATTGAGTGATTGAGTGAGGGAGAAAGTAAGGGCTGTACGTAAACATGTATCTGCAGGAGCTTTTGTGCTGCCTTGGATAGGTGTTGGTCAGCAACCGACTACATTTTACTGAACTGGAACGAAGCAGAGCCTCTTCTCATTCAACTGACATCATCAGAAATGCCTGCAGAAATAAAGAAAAAGACCCTTGCGGTGAGAAAGGGTCTAAGACCATGTCATGGAGCCCTATTGTCTCATAGTTCGGCTCGTTTTTTTCTGAGCAGGGCTGCTGTTTTTGATCACCTATCCCATCTGTGACACAGCACGACAGGCTTTGAATAAGAGGGAAGTGCTGGCACCAGGCGCTGGGCACCGCGGGGCCTCTGGCCTTATCAGCAGCCAGGTCATAAGGCAGACTGGCGGGGCATATAGGGAGGGACACAGTGGGACAGGAGAAGGCAGATAGAGTGGGAGAGGGTGAGAGAGAAAGAGGGGCGGGAATTGTGGGACTGCTCCATACCCGCCGGTGTGGGTTTGTTCTCCCGGGGGACCCCTGCTGTGCTGGAGAGGCATGCAGAGGGCAGATAACCACGCCAGAGGATGAATACATGAGAGAACTAAATGCAGTGAGAAAAACAACTCAGTAACATCGACCGAAGATGGTGAAAAAAGTGGCTGGCTCATTGTTTTCTTGGACTATCCCGCTTGTGTTATTCAGGTTGCTCAGGATGTCTGTCAGAGTTTGACAGTCTTGCAAACAACAATAAAGAACTATGTGTGATATAAGTAATATATACACACACGCATGATTTATACTGCACAGGAAGAACAAAAAGGCACTTACAAATTTGTGTGTAAATCTCCATTCTTTTTGCGGCGCACATATTTCACTGGCACAACCTGTTTCTCTTCTGCTCACACTCTTTATTTTCCAGCGTTTTCCCAGAGTGTCTGCAATTCCTCAGGTTGCTGCTGCAGTGGAGGACAGGCCCGCAGGGAGCCACCACTGTAATGCTAAACTGAGCCGTTTACCACTGTGTTTCTGGTGCCAGCAGGCCTGCCTCGCTTTAACGCACACACTCCCAGATATCCCTTCCAGGGTTCATCTTTCCGCGCTCCTCAAACGCAACACCCCACCTTATTCAATTAGATCTCCGTTACAAACAATTTGATCTGCAATTATCTTGATTGTCTGGATGTTGATTTATGGTGTCCCATTATCCCTCCGCTCCCCTGAATGTCTGGTGGATATTTGCAGTTATTTGGTATCTGATTTACATTCAGAAAGCATGGCGAGCCAGTGTGGGAAATACGATAGGATTTCAAGGAAGAGGCTGTGGGTTGATAGGAATGATGGAAAAGGAGGGATGGGTGAAAGAGGGACAGTGGTGCGAGCACAAAAGCAAGCAGGCTAGAGAGATGTAAACAGCTTGATATCAAGACAGAAAGAACAGCCAGACATGTTGATATAAGGTGGAGCTCAATAGAAAATTGGATAAGAGAGAGAGAGAGAGAGTGCGACCGAGGAGAAGCGGAAGGGAAAGTGTTAATAAGCGTTGATGCTGTCTCACTTCAGTACTCTGCTGGAGGAACTCGTCTCTGAGGGACTGGAGCAGAGGGGCCAGGGCACCACAGCTTCCTCCTCAGGATGTCAGCGAGGAAGGGCCACGCCATGTTTGTCTGGGCTGCTGCCTACATCTTATCACAATCGCTCTCCCTCTTTTCCTTTTTTCTCTCCCCCTTCCTCAATATCATTCAATATAGTTTCAATCCGAGCAACATCTTGAAACAATGTTACTTCTTCAGGGAGAGGGACCGATGTTTAACTTTTATTGATTTCTGAATCCCTAATTTCATTCATTCACAGTTTTGATATACAGTCGATAGAAGTCCATCCTGCCAGATGGACCACGATTCTCAGGCTTGGTTATTCAATTCTTTTCTGCACCTTCTGAACTGTTCATGCCAGTTATGAACAATGCATTTGTGTGCTACTTGATAGATAAACATGCTCACACACAATCTAAGAGTGATACCTCGTGGACACATGACTTATGTAACACAAGCGTTAAGCTAAGTCGTGCACCTCTGCAGAGGTCTGTGGCTGGGAAACAATCCAGTCAAGTGGGCACTCTGACACCTGCGCAAAAGTCATGAATCAGCCAGTATGGACCCATGGAGTCACCAGGATATCGGCTCCAAACAGTTTGTTATTCCAGAGGCTAAGGTTAGCAGATAGCAGTGCCCCCCCCCCCCCCCCCCCCCCCCCCCCCCCCCCCCCCC